>JAJHUR010137341.1:52115-71063 GCA_027495735.1 Lutjanus campechanus | reverse complement strand
AAAAAAAATGTGGGTGAGTGGTGCATAAATCTGCATAGGGACTAATGTTTTCTTTTTTTTTGGAAAGTTGATTAGAAAAACACGACGCTGTTAGATTTCTGTAGGGGATTGCAGCCGTATCTGGTACAGATGTTTCCATCAACTGTGGTAAATGACACTCCCATATACTCAGTGGATGATTTGTAAACTTGTAACAAGCCTGATGAAGGGAGAGGTGAGGAGTTATGGGAGGGTGACTGAGATGACTGGGAAATAAGATCGCTCAGCACAAGGGCAGGAAAAGTAGCTTTCAGGCACTGTTCTTTGATGCAAATATCATGCACTCTATATTTTAGTCATGCAATAGAGCGTTTGGATTACAGGTTTAAATGGTAATTGTGGAAATTATTGGTCATGGTTAAGGTTTGGGAATGACTGTGGTAAGCTTGTCTTCATGATTAAGATAAACTATAATGTTAGTTGAGGGTTGAAATGGATGTGAACATCTGTCTCTTCATTTTTTGAATTGCCATAACCATAGAAACACGAATTGCTTTAGTTGCCTTTTGTAGATTCGATATAAACTTTGTGTTCGTAGTTATTGCTTTTGACAAAATATTACTGTTGACAAAATAAACCTAATTCAAGCAGAATTATGTTTCCTACAAAATGCATGAACCAGTTATTGTTCCAGAGGTCAGTTTCCTGAGGTAAAATACATACAGCACATATTGTGTTTTACACGTGTATAGAACAAGCAGAAACACTGAGAGATGTGGGCTGAAATAAGAATCAGTTTAATAGCGAGTTTCACATACAAAGAATTTGCTGTGGTATGAAGGTGCATGAACATAGTACTAGTAAATATTAAGGCAAGCACTGCCAATTACAACAGCATAAATAGAAAAAGACAATTACATGAAAAACAAAATACAATCACAGTAGAGACAATATGTAAAAGTGTGACTGGAATAATAATTTGATGATACTAGTAGAGAAATTGTTGGGAAAAGTGCAACAAGTCCGTCACATTTGTCTTCAATTTGTTGTTTGCAACAGCTGTCCACAATGACACACTGAAGCATTTTTTTATCTGATATCCCATATTGGCAGAACAACATCAATTGTATGTACCATAAAAAACTATTATAAATCACTGTTGGCAAAAAAAAAATCCATTTAGCTAAAGTTTAAAGGGATAGTTCACCCCAAAATGAGAATTCAGTCATTATCTACTCACCCTCATGCTGATTGAGGGTTGGGTTTATTTTTTCAGTCCACAAAACACTGCTGGAGTTTCACAGGAAAACAGCATTGTAGAATCTCCCAAACAATGTAAATGAATGGTGACCTGTTTTCCAACGTTTCTTTCTGCTGAATGGACAATGTACTGTACATACTCCGGTTGCAAAAAAAACAAGATGGCAACTCCCATAATGCCAACTTCAAGGCTTTAAAATGGTAGTCCACAAACCTATGAATTTCACCATAACATATCTTTAGGATAAGAAAAAGACCAATGTTTGAATTAAGTCTCTTGTAGCAAAGCCATTTGTTGACCCAACTGTCCACCACAATCTCAATCACCCAACTTCCTCTATTCCTCCAAACAGACAGGCATCATAATTCTTATAAGCGCTGGAGGGTTTTGTCACTTGAACCTAAACAAATGTCATTTTTGGCCATTTGCTAAGATGACAGATGCTCTCATTTTTCTTGGGAGGACTGTCTCAAGATAGCTTAGCCTGATCATTTCCTGTTCAAAATGTTTCTCTGCCAGGTTTAACAGAGCTAAATCCCACATACACCATACAAGGTGCATACCTGAAGAGGCAACATACAAAATAATACAAGCTGCATCTTCTTCAGTCAAGGCTTACAACAATATACACACTGCAGTATTTACAGTTCAGCTATTCCAATTTGAGTCAGAAAATTTATGAGCCTGGATGACAACTTCAGGGCTCACTGAACCAAAAAAAGGTATTCCCTTACAAATTAAAAAATATTTTTTAAAGTGAGAAAGATGCACTGGGATCCGGGTGTTAGATTTTCATTAGAAGATATTTCCCTTTAGGGTGGTGATGGTTTAGACACTGAGAGGCAGAAACTAAACCACTTGTCCAAACAGATGCTCTGGGAGTCCAATTTAGAGTTTATTAAGCAGCAAACCTGACATTATGCATACAGTATGCAATGATTTTCTGTCTCTGTTGCTGCATACTTGTTTTCTGGACTTACTGAACGTAGCATTCATAAATTTCGAAACTTAAGATTTAATTTGTCCCTAATGACATGTACCTCCAGTCTAAGCACTGCATAAATGATAGCATATTTAAGTCTTGTAAGATTAATGAAAAGATATTGACAAATGAAAGGGGCAGAAACAGAGCGAAAGATTGAGACTGATGGCAAATTTTTTCAAGGAGCTCATTAATTTGGACCGATGGAGTCAAACAGCAGGCTGCTGTAGGAGGAGGAAAACTAAATATTCCTTACAATTTGAGAAACGCTCGGATTTCTCTATCCTTGCTTGCAAATATGTGGCTGAGAGTGCAGATAGGAGCACACTTTTGTCTTCCTTTCAAAACCTCTTTCTGTGACTCACCTTATCCCCATTCCATCCTTTTATTTCTATCTCTTACCTTTCAATCACTCCGTTCCTTAATCTGTCTCTTTCTTCACATCTGTCTACCTCTCCCTTCTCCTTCCTTCCCTCAGTAATGACTCATTGGACGTGCCCCGACTGTGGAGTGCCCTCCATCTGTAAACATGGCACTTTCTGGGCAAGAGGCAAAAAGATGGCTGCCGTAAGAGGGATACATAGGATGCACACTCTTAGAAAGGGTTCTTCCTGAGGGCTGAGGTTCTATCCAGAACCATTGCATCTGCATCTGACGTTCTTCTTAAGGAGGGTTCCATTAAGTCTTTTTCATCCAAAGAAAGAGTTCTTTAAAGATGGTTGAAATCCTTGAAGAACTCTTTTGTCGAGTGTTCTTTGAACCATATCAGTAGAATTTCCTAAGCGGGTTCTAGATAAAATCCTTGGAATGTAAAGGGGTTTTCAGTGGAACCCCTAGCATGTGTTCTAGAAAAAATCCTTTGAATACAAAACAGTTCCTCGGCAGAACCCCTGGATGGGTTCTGGATGCAACCCGTGGAATATAAATGGGTTCTTAGTAGAACCCTCCTGGATTCTTTCTAGATTAAATCCTTGGAATGTGAAGAGCTCTGGGTACAACACCATAGGTGGGTTCTAAATAACACCCTTGGGGGGTATGAACGGGATCTCAGTAGAACCCCCATGACGGTTTCTAGATACAACCCTTATTTTTGGTAGAAGCCCCCTGGGTGGGTTCTTGTTAGCACCCTTAAGACATGGAATAGAACCCCCAGACAGGGTTTTAGATGGAAACATTGTACCATAAAGGGGTTCTCCTACAGAACCTCTTATAGAGGGGTCTGGGTGGACCCTTTCAAAGATGGTTTTAGGTATAACTCTTTATGCCGCTTGCTGGGTAGAACTCTCTGAAAGGTGAATCTTTATAAAAGCTTCTACCAGGAACCAAAAAGGGTTCTCTATGGGGACAAGTGGAAGAACCCATTATGGTTCTAGTTAGCACCTTTATTTCTAAGAGTGTAGAGCCTTCTTTCCAATCAGAGAAATAAGATCCAGAGAGCAGGCACGACTGACAACGATTCTAGGGCTGCTGCAATGAGAGCTGATGAAAAACATTCACATTAAGCTGTTCTCCCCCTCTTGTTACTCATTCTTATTCCCTTCTCTTGCTGACTTTAGGGTAAATACGCTAGAAATGAAACAAAGGGAGATAAAATGAATAAAATAAATTTTTAATGCCAAAAATAATTGCCGCTGGTTTGACGTGAGAAATAATTGCTGTTGGTCTGTTGGTTTCACAATACTAAAGTGAAAATGGTGTCAACCTTTATTTTACCCATCCATCCTTGCTGTCTCTGATTATTTTTCCAATTACTGTCATGTAAAATCACTTGTGACAGCTTCTCTCTCTGTATACCTTAGTTATCACTGACTGGCGATTGTACGGTCCAGCCTCAATACGAGCTGTCACATTAAACAGCCCTTGGGCATGGGTAGTTCAAGATTCAACATCTATCAGAGTGAAAAATATTATCCTTTGTGGAAATGTGTTTTTTATGTTCCACATGAAGCGCAAATGATGCATTTTGTTGTTTGGTTGTGCCCAGTCATGTGCCAGTGGTCATTTAGGTTTTTCTTTCTCTTGTCTTTTTCCCCGCATTCAGTGCTCTTCATCCTCTTACTACTCATAACTGCTTCACTGACTTGTTTGTTGTGCCTTCACCCTATGTACTCAAGTGCAAGTCTCATTATTTCACTACACAACTCAAAAAAATTGATGTTTTAAGGTCATCCAGCATGGGATGAAAATGACCGCAGACTGGGTTGATTACTCTAGTGCTTCGCTGCTTTCAAGCTGCAAATAGTGTATTTCTTGAGTTCATGATAAATGACATTTTCTTCGATCTTACTGCCCATTTTCTCGCCCACCATCAGTCCCATTTATCTTTACATCCTTATTCATCCCCTGCCTTTACAAATGTCCAATTGCTGGAAAAATTCAGGGAAACATTTCAGTTACTGACCATAGCCATTTAAACAATGACAATGTCACAGTTAAAAGTGTCTGTCTGAATCAGGATGAGGCTTTGAAGATGCAGACAAAGCTTATAGAGACACTTTTTATAAAGCTCAGCCTCCACATGGGCCATAATATAGGTCACAAGATCACAGTGCTAAATGTCTGCTGAAGGTTTTCTGATTTAACGACTTTCTGACCCAGTCACAATACCAAAACCTATGCCAAACAAAACAAAACAAAACACTGCAGTTGAAATATCATACACTGAACTGTGACCAAGGTTAGGTTGCATTGAGTTCTTTTGCAAAACACTATGTGCAATATTTGGTATTTTTTCAGTTCCAAATAACTATTGTGCTGAAATGGATGATATTGCAGAGGTGGCACACAATGCCTACTCTGGAGCGCCTACAAAGGCAAGTTCATAGAGTAATGTTCGTGGTTTTAGTTGGCAAAGATGCTCAAAGTTCTCTCGAAAGTCACAAAAGCTCTGTTCACTGCCAACACTTTTATCTCCTCTATTTTCTATGTAGCAAACATTTAAATGCACCTTAAAGTGTAGTGCAGCTCCAGCTCACTACTGCAAGTCTTAACATTTGCAGTGAACTTTTGAACAGCATGAAGTTGCCCCCTCACCCCCCATCCCCATAAATTTATTTGAGTCAGAAAAAGTCTTAGTGATGGTGTAAAGTTTTTATTGTGCAGTGTTGGCTGCTTTTAGTTTGGAGTTTGGTTTAACAGTCTTTCTGCTTGAAAGACTGCCGATAGCATAAGGATTTTAATGTTAATAATTCACATCAATTGAGCTGACCTACCTTCTAATAATGAACTTTGTAAACAGCATGAAGTAAAATGGGAAGTTGGTCTAAAACTGTTTATTTTCTATTTCTGTTGGCACATAGTAAAAGGTTGCTTATTGAGGACAAATGAACATGAAATTCTGCCAGCGGCTCCCCTTCGGCATATAAGTTGAGCACCACATTTCTCCACCGTCCGTCCCTCCTGAGTTATAATGTGATCTGCACCCATGAATGTGCCTAAATGTGACTAAGCAATGGCCAACTTTTCAATCATTAAATTAAAAGAAGTGTTAGTGCAAAGATCTGGAATTTCAGTGACACCTTAGAAAAATCCAACTTTAAAAAACAGTTTTGACCTGATGGTGATGGAAAAAAATTAAATGGATCACCCAAGTTTTTAAAAGTCGTCTTGAGGGAGACATGAATATTTGTGTCAACCAAATGGAAAAGTCAAGGGATTATTTAAGTCAGCAGGAATCAACCTCAGGGGACCAACACTGTTGATAAAAAAAAAAAATAAAAAATGTGACCAAGTACTTGTTGACATGTCTGGACCAAAAACGGCTGATTGGTATTGCAATAAGTCATGTACTCTTATATGGCTTTCTGTATTGTAATATGGGGTTCTGTTCATACTTTGTGTCTCTAGACCTTAGAGACAGACTCACCTTTCTTTTAGAAGAATGCACCCTCCTCCCACATCATTGGCAGAATTAGGAAACTGTCTACTGCCTTAAAAAGGAGATAATGACCATTGTTGAAGCCTGTCCAAACTTCACCTGCTGACTGTATTTTTCTTACTCAGTCTTTTTAGGCTGTTCCAACCCCCCTCCAGATTGTGCTGTGCTGTGTCAGGATTGCACTTGCACCTCTGGTTTCCAAAACTGCATAAACAAGTTGCTTACACTCACATGCACATGTGCATAGAGCTGGCATTTGCACCTAGAGAATATTGTTTAGAAAAAATATAAAATATGCAGCTGAAGCATTTAGATCTTCTGCAGTGCTCATGAAGTCAAACTGTAGCACCTTTTTCTTTTCCTACCTTTCCACCTTTCACATCTTTTTCTTGGTTTATTGGTGCTCGTTTCTTGGGTAAAGTAAAGAAGAATTCATAAATGTGCAGCAATTCACAACATTGTACTTCACTTAACATTTAGTCAGGTAGAGGTACGTTTTGAACTAAAAATAATTCTTTTTAATTCCGGATTGGTGCATTTATACTCATACCACCAGTATGCTGGTTGAATCAAATAAGCATTTCCGGACAAATTAATTGAAATTGTTTCCTAAGGGCTGTATGAATGGGAGGAATTACTATAATTTTTTTATTGCTTGAGATGTCATGGGTTACAAGTATGATTTGTAATATGAGTTTTATATTCATAATTGCACCTTCAGTCCTTGAATGCAGCCACATATAATGACGTTCCAAGTCTTTCTTTAGTGCTGTACTTGGAACTAATTTTCCTCCTTTGTGTTCTACACAATCCTTTCTTGATTTTTTTCTTTTCTTTTTTTACTGGCATTTTATGAAGCTGCTTGACTTGCTGTATAATATATATCCCTTAGTGTCAACAGTCAAAAGTATCTTATTCTTGGTCTCTCCCCATATATCTTTGTCTCTGAACCTCTCTCGCTCTATGTATTTCTGTTGCACGCTGGGTTATGATGTGAAATGTTGCCATTTATGTGAATAAGCAGTAAATGGCTGCATTTTAATTTTCATTGTTGTTTATTAGAGCATTATACTGTATATTGTTTTGCTGTAGCGATAGTAAGGGGTTATATGATTGGCGAGAAAAGGCTTAGTTCCTCTCTAATTTAATTTCAATTTCAAAAACACACAATGAGTGAGAGGCTACACACACACACACACACACACACACACACACACACACACACACACACACAGTGTGTAACCATAGTTACTTTACACTTGACATTTTTGGGTTGTTACTTTACTGATTTTTTGTTCCTTATTAAGCTGTGCAGTTTACTGTGTACATGATATATTTCAGTATAATAATTTCACAATGTGATTATGGACTTAGAGAATTTAGTTTACTGTTATAGATGGTGTTATATATGGTAATTATTTTATTATCATTTACAGCACTTTTACTAGTATTTTAATTACATTTAGCTACATGTGTGGTATCTAAGTGTCTTCTTTGTGTCCGTCTTGTCTAAGAGCTAATTAGTTCCTACCTGTCATAGTTTATGGGGGACAGGTATGAGTGTGGTGCCATGTGCAACAGTTTTGTTTACCCCGCTGTGAGCCCCAAAGACTGAAGTTGGGTGTACTGTGCTGTCAGGCTGTTACACAAAGAGAAGTTGTAGCAGTTTATTATGAAGAAAAGATGGTTACAGACTGGTGGCAGCGGTGTTTTTTTCTTTGTCTCCGGATTAATTAGTCACATTTAACTACTTTACACCCGCCAGGACTTATTGGACAGCGGCTGGCTGCGGTCTACAGGTGCACTCTGTGCATTTATTTCAGTTTTACCTGGACTTACATGGAATTTATTATGGACAGTTTCCAAAGTTGCCGCGGTCATTAGTGGATGATGTTGAGGACAGCAATTCTCTCGCAGATGCGACCAAAAAGAAGGTAATCACCAGCAAGCGCGTTGAACTCTACATCATGTTGGTTCTTTAGATGTTTGCTTGTGTCGAGCGGCTACTTTTCGCAACGTGGTATCGGGTGTGGAGTATCGGAGTAGTTTTATGAGTACGAGTATGAGTACGTGAGGATAGTATCGTACCGATACCCGATGCTGGTATCGGTATCGGTGCATCCCTACTTATCACTGATATAGTGTTAAATTATATTTTTATCCATGTGGACCAGTCATCCTGGTGATGTGATGCAGCCTGAAGACAAAAAACTGGATGTGATTGTCTTATTTTGTTCAACAAAAATAAATAGTATAATCCAGGATTTACACCAGCCGTGGCTGCGCCACGGTTTTGGTCAGTCATAGTCGTCATACGCGACTTCAATTTACACCAGCAGCATTTCAGAAGCGGAGCATCTCAGAAGCGGAGCAGTTGTTGACTTGTTTACTTCGTAATTTTGGGTAATTTTTCCTTGATTTTTGTGCTTCTACCATGGGTAAGAAGTCTATGTAGTTATGTGGTTTCTTTTTTGTATGTTTTAATTGTGTTTAATGTTGTCATTTCCTTCTTTATTGTGCTGTAGTCTTCAAAGTCATGGATCAAAGTTATGGAGCTTTGTTTAATTAAAAAATACATCTCTATAATCATCTCAGTTTTATGAAACGTACCTGTTGTCGCCGGGTATGACGTAATGTTGAATGAATGAAGTGAAATACGATCCGTTGTCAACATGAGATGATTTACTTTGAAAATTGACCGGATTCACTATGCTTTTCGTGTCAGGACGATCTCCTCTGCGGAGCTTGACACGCCATCTGTCAAAAATAGACTTGCTGTGTATTCTCTGCGGAGCGGAGCGCCAAGCTGCTTCTGGGACGCTGCTGACACGCGCCGCGGCGCATCTGGTGTAAACTTGAGCATTGACTAGAATGGCTGCGTAGTTTGCTGAGTGCCGCGGCGCAGCCGCGCCTGGTGTAAATTAGGGGTAATACAACAAAGATGGAATGTAAAAAAAAAAAAAAAAAAAAAAAAAAAAAAAGATGTTTCTTAATTGAAACCCTGCACTATGGTTAAGGTTTCGTTCGGTTTAGGCAACTGAACTGCTTTTTAAGGTTAGGAAAAGATTGTGATTTAAAAGTCTGTAACCATACCAACATGCGCACAATTAATCAGTTAACACACTGATCTTCAGCAGATCATGTGTGCCATTGTAGAGTGGTAGCATGCTAACATTTGCTAAAGCTTTAAATACAGAGTACAGCTGAGGCTGATGGGAATGTCATTAATTATATACCAAAGCCCAGGCTGAGTGAGCTAGACAAAGAGCCACACAATATTTAACATAATTTAACAATATTTTAACTGAAACTAAGACAAAGGCAACACAACAAACGAATCTGCAAGTCAGTGGTGGTTGCAATGTTAAATGAATATGAGGTGTTTTGGACGCAAAACAAGGAGGAAAACCAAACCAAAAGGGTAGAGATGATGATGGGGGAGAGAAAGGGACAAAATGAGGGACCAGCTTATATAAACTAGGCCCAGCCTGCCCAGCTGCAAGACATCAGGTTAAATGGCTCCACCCATCTCTACCTGCAAACCATCTGCCAAGGAAAAACACAAGACAGCAGGAGGAGCACTGACAGACTCAAAGGCTGTCACACTATTCCCAAACACCTGATTCATTTGAGTCAGGTGTGTGGAAGTCGGAAACATCAAACATACAGAGCAGTGGGTCCCAAGGACCAGGGTTGGGAGACTTTGCATCATAATATTGGACAAATTAAAATTCTGACCTTATAATTGCTCTAGATAAAGAACACAAATGTTCCTACTACATTTATAGATAATCTATCCATTTCTTTGCTGAAACATTTCAATCTGAACCAAACTTTAACCCAAAATATTTACCATACGTGATCTGGGAGGCATAAATGTCAGTGCCAGATTTTATGCCAATCCAGCCACACACAGAAATATTTCACTAGATAATTGAAAACATTGATCCGTTGGTGACCTTATGAGTCAGGCGAGAGTCATCCATGACCATGAATATCTGTACAAAATTTCAAGTGAATGTCATTAATAAGACAGAAACCCCCTTCACCTTTGATTATTCTGTTGACTATCTTGCACATAGAACAAATGAAAGCAGTAGCATATTTGTATTTTTTTTGTCATATTGTTTGAATTACTACTGAACCTGACTCTGTGTCTGGACAGTAAACATGATGTCAACATCAAGCTCACATGATAAGAAGACACAATTAATCATTTTTCTATGCCAATTCCATCTTGTCTGTGCATTTCAAAGCATCCAGCAGCAAATGAGCAGCCAAACTTTCTTTGCAGTTTTCATGTGTGTATATTCCTGATCTATTTTCCCACCAACACACACACACACACACACACACATATATACAGTGTATATGATTATCATACGATATGACTGATTATTGACAAACAGAGCAGAGGGAAAAATCAGCAGTGAGGTTGTCTAGTGGCAGTAAATGTACAGTTTGCCCATGACTAAACAATGTAGCAGAAATTCCCCATGTCTAGCTTTTAAGGTGCTGGGTAAAATGAAGGGAGAATATATGCAAAAATATATTTAGGCTTACAGTGCCTTTTCATAGGGCATCATTCTGATGTATATGTGAGTATCGTTGAAAAATAGATTTTAGCTGAGATGTGAGCAGACATCAGGTGATCTGGTGCAGACAGCTGCTCAGATTAAAACAAGAGCATTGCTGTTGCGTGAGATATGCATTTGAAAATTTGAAAGGCAAAGGCTTTCACAGTGCTGTTATATTTAAGTAAAATTTATTCATTTCTTACAAGTTTCCCAAAGTAAATTATAGTACCACCTTTAAGTCACCTTATTTTGCTCTGCCTAAATACCACTCACAATAGCTGTTGTTTCATCATAGGCCTGCGATATGTGACCCGCAGAAGGCACGGAGCCAAAATAAACAAAAAAGAAAACCTTGCACAGACTTGTGAAAGATAGTTG
Source organism: Lutjanus campechanus (assembly GCA_027495735.1). Taxonomy (NCBI): domain Eukaryota; kingdom Metazoa; phylum Chordata; class Actinopteri; order Lutjaniformes; family Lutjanidae; genus Lutjanus; species Lutjanus campechanus. Next base: position 60,009 of record JAJHUR010137341.1, on the reverse strand, counting down.
TATATCAGTTGGCTGGAAATTGGGAGAAGCTGAACAAAGGCATTATTTCCTATGGTTTTAAATGCCATGCTTCACAGCTGCTTTATGCGTCATGTTGCTTTGAGCTTTATTTTAAACAGTCCCATTTCTAAAGTGGATCTTAAGGCTATGTCTCTTCTTTCCTGTCAAGGACTACTTCGGCTGGCTTTTTGAAGCCTTTCAAAGTCAGCAATAGAAAGAGCCACAGCAAGGTTAACGCAGCTGTATCCAGTTGAACTTATTAGGCTCATTAACTAGCTTCAGTGTTCAGGGCCTGCAGGCAAACTGACAGACCTATGTCTATTTGCAATATCAGATTGTTCACTAGATATATAGCATCAAATCAGAGACTGGAGCACTGTTCAGTGAAAATTAAACCAAATTAAGTTAACACCTAATTTAGTGAATTTAGTGAAGAAAGGGTGAGAATCGGTTCATCAGAATAGATGACAAACGTGATCAATAAAGGTTGTTTAACTGAAGACAGCCACACTGTTGTGGCAAATTACCTTCTCTAAAGGGTGTGCAGACCTTTTCAGTACGTCCTAGATTTTTCACCAAAAGCATTTGTGTTCTTGTTGTACAACTGCATGTGTAAACAAATTGCACATATTAAAAGTAACCCTTAGTGAAAGTCAACAAAGATAATTCCTATTTATGTGGTTTAGTTTTGTAGTTTAAAAAGTCGTGGGCGGCATGGTAGCTCAGGTCCTATGTGGCATCTCTTTGTGGCGTTTGAATGTTCTCTTTGGTGTCTGCAGTCCAGACACATGCACGCTGGTTGATTTGACTGAAATTATCTGTTGGTGTGAATGTACATGGATATGTGTCTGTCTTTGTGTTAAAGCCACTGGAAACCCAAATCCACCATAGCCTCCTAAGTGATTCCTGAAGAAGTATTAGATATTAGTTTTAATCCAAATTTGGAAGATTGTGAAGTTTTTGTACACTTTCCTGATATTGGCTTTGAATTGGGTGTGCTTATGCTTGGATATTTATTACTATACTTAGACTTATGCAATCACTTCCATGAACAAATCATAAAAGTCTGTCTCAGTTGTCCCACCCAAACAGTGCAACAAAACCTCTCTGCTCCCACTTAATCAGCCTGAGTCTGAGCCAACTCAACAACGGGGAGATGAAGCCGGTATATCGCTCCAGACTCCTTTGACAAAATCAGTCATTTCCTTTCCTATAGGGAAGTGAAGCCACCACCTACACTCTCTTCAAAACCACCAAGACTCCTTTGAAAACCCAGTAATTTTACCTTATAGAACACAGGAGTGGCTGTTTTATTGTTGCCTCGATCTGCAGCAAGTAAAGTCACACAATAACACAAAGAGACTAACAGATCAAGGCAGCAGTAGTCCAGCAACTCTGCAAGGTAAAAAGAAGGAGTCTTGGTGGCTTTGAAAGGAGCACAGATGTCGGCTTCACTTTCCTGTCAGAAAAGGCTATCTGATGTCAAAGTAAAGCGGTGAAAATATCACATTCAAAATATAAATATATAGTAGACTTTAACTGATATTCATTTCTCAAGGTATATATATATATTTTTAAGAAATCTGGTTGGTACTCCTGAGTGAAAGGTCAATCAGAATGTGATCTGCCACACTGGCACAGTCCCTCCTGCTGGAGGGTGCGTGGCTCTGGAACGTCACAGAGCCACGTTTCAGGTCCACCCAAAAAATCCTGAACACAGAAAATGTTTTCAGAAATGATTTCTAACATGTAATATGTTTAGAAGAAAAAAATCACCTTTTCCTTTACATGGTCTTTAAGGAGACGCTAAACTTTGATGTCATATATGCATTTTTTGCTATTTAAAGCCAAATTTCCAGTCTTCACCCTCTGTTACGACCCCTTAGCTCGTGGTGGAAAAGGGAAGGAACATAACCCAGTTGTAATTGGTAAAGTAAAGTTATTTATTAACACAGGGACGAATAGTTGACAAACAAATGAGAGAAACCAAACTAATTAGGTAGGACCGGTGGGTGCTGCTCAAAACAAAGAAACCATTATAACCAAAAGAGAACCCCCTAAAATGGAGCTTAATAACTATATCTAAATAACCCAAACCAATAAACAAAACCTCTATCCTAGAATCCTTTAAAGGGCTTAAAACTGAAATACAGGGGGAGACAGCACCCCTATGCCTAGTGTAGTCAAACACGATTAATGCTACCCAGTGTGTGAGAACGTTATCAGTAGGCTATTTTAAACTTACTCCTGGCCCAGACCTAAATCACAATATCTAAGTGCCTCGTATAACACGGTACAAATCACAATTCTCTCAACAAAAGGCACATGTGGCGAGCTGCCGTCTACAACCAGCTGCCTCGAACGTCTTCTTCGTCAGATCAGCTGCGTCCCAGCTGATTGGTGGGCGGGGCGATGACGACACCACTCAGCAAACGAGGCCGCGCGGGCGCGACCACACCTCCGTCAGCTGGATCCAACCACGGACTCACACACTGGAATAGGCAGAGTTAACTACACAACAAAACATACCGCACACAAGACGGACACGGCGGTGGCCGTAACACCCTCTAATAGACTATTGGCCTGTCGTGGGTGTGATCCACGACTCACCCATTGCACGCTGGGATAGGCTTCAACTCCCCATGACCCTGAACAGCATATGTGATTCAGAAAATAAATGGAAGGGTGTTTTGAAGGGCCATTGCAGGGTAAATAATGCTCCACAAAAACTAAAATTATATCATGTTCTTCCTTGGCATGAATTTGAGACAAAGACACACTGCCCAGGGTTATTACCTCATCCTTAACCAACCATGACTGCACAGCTGAGCTAGTGTGGGCTGAAGTCTGGAAATATTGTCCACTGATTCCACAAGTTGTCATGTTAGCCTGCTTATCTCCTGTTTACAAGGAACTCTAACTTTGTCCTTCATGATTTTTCTGTAACTACTTAAATCTCATTGACCTGCGGCCTCGGCTCATTACAAATTCATTATTCAGACCCACAGAACATTTACATTCTAGTGAAAATCCCAGAGTTTCCAAAGATACAAAGTATGACAGTCTGAAAATACACAAAAAACAGTGGGAAAGCTGTATGCTCATTACTGATGCATTTATGAATCTCAGTGTTTAGGCAAACTACCTTCTTCAGGATGAAAAATAACAGCCATCTCACTGACATTTACACAAACTGGGACAGGTGATAGAAATCAGGGCAAACAACTTAAGATGCCAGTCTAAAGGAGGCCTGAGGCCAAAAACAAGTTCACTTAATAAAGAAATCAATTAGTACAAACCAGAAAAATACAGGACAGAGTAAATATAGAAAACATCTTACATACAAACAACTAGGAGACTAACAAACAGTTCTATTTTCCCTGGCAAATAAGAAAAATAATCCATAATAAAAATAGATATTCATGAAAAATTTTCTAACAATCAATATTAATAATCAAATGTGGGAAGAGAAATAGATTCAAAATATTAATCACATTGCTTATGTGTTCTTTTTTTTGACATTGGCCTGTGATCCAGCACCTCACTAAAATTGAGAAGTAGAATAGTTTTTTATTCTCTGAGGACACGAGGCTTCAAGAATATCATCTTTGATGGCATCGTGTAGCCAAAACAAACATGGAGTCTTGGGTTGGATATTTTACTCAGTGTAAATATTATACAGCTTTAATGATGAGCTGGAACAAGTCGATACACATCTGTCAGACTGCGATGTTTTTTCTATTCTTGAATTTTCTTAAGGGGAATCTTGTTATTTGAGCAATGATTTAACCTTAAAATTGTTAAATGGTAAAATAGCATTGACATACAGTATAACATAGTAACCAAGAACATAGTAATAAACAAAGTAATATTCTAGATACTATAAATGTCGGCATGGGAAAGGTTTGTGGTTTTTGCCACTCGGAGGTGTTGAGTTGAAACCCTTAGATACTGAATATCTATTTAATGCAGTTTAGAATTAAAGCTTTGGAAATAGCAAGACCATCGCTGCAAAAAAAGTATCCTGCTTTCATCCCTAACCTTACACATAAGCTGACAAGCAGGTGATTGTGTTGGTTTCTTAAACTTAAAGTACCCACATCCTGCTCTTCCACTGGCCTTTTCAAGTTCCCTTGATTCATTCTTTGAACCTGGATTAGTAAAGCCAGTTAGTGAAGTAGCTGATTAATTGCCTCCCTGCCATGATAAGTAAAATGGTTGTTTCCTTGATAACTAACATGCAAAACAAGACAGCATTTATTACCTGGTTAGTAGATTGGTGTTTTAACAATTAACCATCCCTTTCACTCTTTCCCTACCAGCAGTTTTTAATAAAGTTGCCCGCCAGTACCAGCATTTTTGACAAAATTCATTGATTTTTAAACATCCACAGAATATTCAGTTCTATGAATAAATGAACATGCAATATATCAAAAGAAAGAACAAATCTTCTAGTTTAAGACACAACAAAAGCTTCGAGCTGCATTCGTTCTTTTTTTTTTATAAGCACTTGAATGTTGGCTGGTTGCATCAAAAAAATCCACTTTTCAGACAAAAGATAAAGAAAACAGCAAGACATTTTTAAGCAGAATATCGACTTCACGTTTTTACTCAATATCACTTCATATAATGTGTGTGACATCACTGTCAACAGTGTGGTTAACATTAGGTATTGGTGTCCCCCACCCGAAACGCTGTCCGAGAAGCCCTTTGGTGCTTGAACCCTGTAGCATGAGCAGCCCCATTCTGTGCCCGGGCTGTGTGGCCGGGTCATAATGCTCTCTGACCCGCGGATCTGCAGCTGAGCACCGATGTTTTCATGCTAGATAACCCCATCTTCTTCTGCTGTTGCTCAATTCCACTGGTTCCCATCTTCTTCGAATGACATTTTTTGTCAGATGATGTGTCACAGCATCCCCCTACCAGCAACTGACAAAATATCTCGCCAATGGGTGAGAAAAGAGTTAATATGGAAGGATTAGTGGTCCTGCCTGTTCCACTTATGTTCCACTCTGGAGTTCAGACTGGCAGGGGCAACCTTCCTCACACACTCACATAAGCTACTTGTATGCTACCTGTCAAGTGCTAAGTGATAGGTATAGCTTCAAGAATTGGCAGCTAAACCACGGTTCAGATGTGTGTGAATATTCAACATCCATTTGTAAATTTGGAAGAATTGACTCCAGTGCTTATGTTCATGGTGGGAAATGTGGGCACGGGGTCTGAGACCTTTTGATTGACACCTTGATTGACACTTGAAAGCTTCAACAGCAAAATTTTGTGGGGACTGTGGAAAAATCTTTTAAAAAATGATTTGCCACTTGTCTTTGTCAAACGTCTTTTAAAAGCGTATGCTCAGTGTTCATTATTCAAATTGCAAAACAGTTATTCACACATATGAATACAGAAGAACATGGTGGTGTTTCTTAACTTATATTGCCATTGAATACCCGGTTGTTTACTGTAAGGCCTCCTTCCATGGGTGGTGCTGTTGCAAATGGTCCACGATCCAAATGTCGTGCAGTTTTAGAAAAACCTCACATTACCCTGTACAAACTGAAAAGCAGTAGCTTTTTTTGTGTGCGCTTTGACATTATGGGTACACTTGCTAAGAAAATACAGCTTCAGTACAGATCAAGTTGGGAAAATGTGTCAAAAAAAGGCAAAGTTTGTCACTTGGTAACTTTGGGTTCTTTCACTTCTAAAAAGCTGCATCATAATAACGAATAACAACAAAAACGTAACGTTTCTACTAGCAGTTGATTGCCTTTACTTGCATCCATCAAATTGTCTCTTGAGTCTGTGCAAGACTTCAGCATTACACTGTAGTAGTGGAGGGACCCTCTGATTGCCACTGGGTCCTTTGCTTTTATGCATAGTGTTTACGTTGCTCTGATCTGGCTGGATGTGCTGTATAATTGCCTAAAAATGTTAGAATATTGAGGAAGCACAAGCATATAAGCAGGATGGTGAAGGAGCATTAAAGCCAATTATAGTGAGAAGTGACAGGTTTTGAAAGTTGCATGTACAAAATGTATGAATGACTGGATGTTATCCAGTTAGCTGGTTGCAAAAAACATCTGATGAAGGAACCAGTTATAGTGAAACATGAACTGCCTGAATAAGGCAATGCTTCATTTACATTTCTCACAGAATTGTATTGTGTATTAATACTGATTGGACCTTAAGCTTTGTATTGGATCAGTTAAAGTTGTATTTTTTGTATTCCTTAAGTCAGAAACTAACAGTAAGTAAAGTTTGAGTCAGTAAGTTTGTTTTGAAATCTTCTTTCTCTTGCCCTCTAGCAAGAAAAAAAGCTCTTAATGTAGCTTTTAAAACAGAGAAACTGAGTGATAGGGGTTAAAAATAATAACGCAGTCTGCATTTTATGGACTACTTTCAAAACAAAGTGTTGCTTTGTTGGAGAGTAATATATTTCAGTAAGAGCGATTGGCAGGGGATGGTGGAGTAAGTCATACACACATGGACAGGGTAGGGGCAAAGCTGGGGCAAACTACACACATGAAGAACATTGTGAGCAAGAGTATCAGTACAACTGTTCAGCTCAGAGGTTATTTAAGATGAGACAGGAGCAAAATAAACTCGAAAATGAAGGGCGCCAAGAAAACAAAAGGAAAGATAAAAAGCTAAAACGTGTCACTGAAAGAGAAAGTTAGTCAAAGGATCAAGAGGCAAGGAAGCACAAGAAGTACATAGACTTGAAAGATGAGAGTACAGACAATGGCTTCCTAGATATCTTGATGCAAAACAAGAAGTAGAAAATAAGATAGACGTGGCAGAAAATATGATTGGGGGAGTGAAAAAAGTGTAGAGGAGAGGATTGAATCCATTCTCGGAGATGACTAAAGCATAGGTGCAAGTTTTGCCAGTTGGAGATGAGAATCCATAAGTGCACCATCATTATGGTGTTATACACAAGAAAAATGCAGCCCCTTTTAGAAATGCCAGAATGGTACTTGACACAAACAGTGGAGCAAAAGAAATGTTCCATTTTTAAGGCAGACAAGGAGATTAAGAGGAGTTGGAGAAGGTGTGCTTTGACTGTTAGGTGAAGCGGAGAATTACTCTACCGGCAGGGAGCTTTTTGAAGAGCTTTGTTCCTTTTTTCCATCATTTATAGCATTTTAATTTATTTAAAATCATATTTACACCACCGTATTTATGCTTTACCTATAACTTCTTACTATTAGTAACACTTGTACATAGACCTGCCTACAGTAACTGCTGCACATATTCATGCTGTACTCATATTCATTGCACACTGTTTATACTGTAATTATTTTCATATCTTACTTCTTACAGCTCGTATATTTCTCTCTTATAAATTAGTTTTACATTTTACTCCATGCAGTGACAATCTAATCTAATCTGATCTAATCTAATCAAATCTAAAATAACCTTATACCTATATTATACATTTAAGCACATTTTGCCATCTTAAATGTAGCACGATGTGATAAAATATAAAGCAGTGAAGGCACTGCAGGTGGACTCTGATAGTCAAATAAAATGTTACCATAAATATTTATGATGAATTTTTAAAAAGTAATCCGAACTAATAAAACAAAGCCATGAGATTTAAATCATGCTATTCCTCATTTATCTGACCTAGTTTAACAGGTGTTTGTCACTCATCACATTAAAATTAAAATGTATCTTATATTTTGTCACTTGTGCAATTAGTGTCATGTGTTGGTCAGAACTGAGTAGTGTTTTATTTGTATGGTGCGTACAAGCCGTAAGACATAAAGAAGTGGAAACATTGTGCAGTGTGAAGGTAAATTTTCACATGATTTTACTGATTGATGGTTGGTTGTTCATTGTTATTTAACAAGTTAAATGACCCAGAACTTAAATTTTCTAAACTGCCCCC
>JAJHUR010137341.1:0-52095 GCA_027495735.1 Lutjanus campechanus | reverse complement strand
AAGAGAAACACACACACACACACACACACACAAAAAACCCTTTAAGATGACAAAAGTGGACACAGATGTGAGGCATCAGCAGGATGAATGGGAAAACTGTGGGATACTGACACTCTGTAATGTTATGCCTAGATTTCAGAAGCTAATTTGTTCAGAAACTGTCGTGGTGAAAGCTAACTAAGCTGTGAAAAGCCTTATTTTGATCCTTGTAAGGTTAAATGATGATCTTACCTGATGATTTGATCAAATAGTTGTAAATAAGGCTCCACAATTAATTGTAATATTATCAAAATTGCAATATGGCCAAGTGCAAAATCTAAATCGCAGAACCAGAACCAAATTACATTTTTTTGAAAAAGGAAAACTGTGTGAGAAAATGTCATTATAATGAAGTACTGTAGTGCTGCAGAGATGCCTTGATCAAAAAAAAAAAATCTTGTTCTCCAGATGAAAGAAAACATGTTTGTTTGGCACAAACCCCAACAAATATCATGATTTTAATAGTTTTCTTTTCCAGTAAAAATGAAAACTGTGATGCAAAAAATTGTCATTCCCACTAAATGTATCGCATATACCACAGATGCAATTTCAGTAAAAAATAATCATGATATGACTTTTTTAAAATCATATTGTGCAGCCCTAATCATAAATATGTAAATATAAGTATTTCACCAAGATATACAGGAAATATTGAGTTTGTCAATATTACTTTTCCTCTCTGGTAGACATAGAGTGCTAAATAATGCTTTGACATACTGAAATCTAATGTTTTTAGCTAGCTGCACTTTGTTTGTGTTTCAGCACTTGGTTGTATAATGTGGTTGTACACTCTTGCCCCGTTTACATGTACACGGCTATTTTTAGAAACGGACATTTCACCCTCTCCGTTTTCAAAAATTTATTCCATGCACACGTATCCGTTTACAGAAAACTTTGCGTTTACACGAACCCGTGTATGTCTGCTGCCAGGACATTCCAAAACTGTAGGTGGCAGTGTAACGAGAAGCTGAAGCCCATGTTAGCCAATCAGAATCCCGAAAACAGCATCCATGATCCATGATCACCACAGCAACATGTAAACATAGGTCGCACTTTTGACGCGAGTGCAAGTTCTGTCGCATACTGTGACGTCTACTGCCTGCGTTTTCTCCGTTTTGCTCCGTTTACATGCAAATGTGCAACCGGCGTTTTCCAAGATCTCCACTTTGGCCGGAGTTTTTAAAAAGCATCGTTTTCAGAGGCGAATTCTCTGTTTGCGTGTAAACGAAGGGTGCAAACGAAGGGATATTTCTTCGTTTCTGAAAATAACCGTGTACGTGTAAACGGGGCATGAGTATCTATACCAAAATGAAAAATAATTAACTGTCCAATTACAGATTGGGGGCAGGACCGTGGGAGGAGCTTAGTGCTGCTTGTACAAGCCAGATAGACAGACTTACACGTTAGCCACCCAAAGGGACAGTATTTTCGACTGTACACAGTTTATGATTGACGAGCTGCAGCTTTGATGAATTGGACTGCAGGAAGTTGAACAGACAGACAATCTGAAGGATCTTCTGTGGGGGATGTAGATTGTTTTTTAAGTTATGGCTGTTTAAATCTCTCATACAGGGATGCACATAATGAATTTTGGTGGGGCAAAGCTGGTTATTGTTGCAGAACCAGGCGATGTTTAACTGAAATGGGCCCCACAATAAGAAGATTAACAAGTTTATTTCAGTGTATTTTTCCAGGAAAAACTCGGCTCGTTGGACAGTGAGTAGACACATATAGGTTTTGCTCAGGCGGGAGTTTCTTGCATGCAGAGTACTATTCAGCTCACACAGTGGTCCATTTAAAAATTACCAGGCTCTTATGTGGACTCTGTCAGTGGCAGGGTACGTTTAGCACAGAATGAGAAAGCAGATCAAAACCTAACATCTCTATTACAAACAGAAACAATAATAAAGGTTATCTACAGTGAAGGCTGTCAAACTCAACTCCACACGTCTGAAAATCTTTAAATTTTTAATCGTAGTGGAATCCCAAAGAGATCTAAGGGCTATTCATAAGTAAAATGGGGTAAATGAGTGGGACCATGAGTAAGAAAGTGAGAAAGTGACTTAACATGCATGTTCTCTAATGCGCACTACATGTCGGTTCTGAACTCTGACTGTATTGAAAAATGTGTAAATTCCAAGACCAGTATGTTGTCTTCATAAGAAACCAGTGAGTAAAATTTGATCTATTGTGTGATGCTTATTAGAACTGAAGGGAGAATAGAAGTCAGAGGAACGTGGGCATCACACACATACTGTTTTTTTTTTTTTTTTTTCTTATCTATTATTGTACTGTATGAACATTTTGGCACATGAGTTTTACATTTGTCCATGGAAAAGATTTTAATGGTACTAATATTCACTTAATACTAATAATAAGAACAATAAAATGAAAAAAAGATCGGTACAAAAATGAATATAACAAGAATTTTCTTTTCTTTTCTTTTCTTTTCCATATGCAGTACCAAGACTTATAAATAGACAGATAGTAAATCAGTCAGTAAGGGAACAGTCATGGTCATGGGTTAGGAAGGAGTACTTGGCTGAGATTAACAAAAGACTGGGGTCAGGGTTATTCTGAATCACCAAAAGGTTAACATTGTCTCTTTAAAGTGTTTGGACATTTGGGCGATGCTGGTTGTTTCTCTGAATATAATCTCAGTACAAACAAAAGAAGGAAAATATGTCTTAACTCTATTCCAGTAGTTTATATTCTGTTTGACAGAATGTCAAACTTAATTTTCTAATTATAATGTAGAACAGAGAACAGACTTATCCATATGCATATTCCAGCACTGATGAACATCATCAACCCCTCTTTTGAGGTAGCTCATTCACAATAGCCTTTCAGATTCTCCAGACAGTACTTGGCGTACCATCTGTAAAAGGGATGCTGACGCAACGTGTGAGCTTTCCAATAGACTGGAACAATTTGATGGACAGGAAATGTATCCATTATCATTAACATTATTCAGGGTGCCTGCACATCTTTTACTAGAGGCCTTTACTTTTCAGATGTAATGCAAGAGTGGTTGTCTTTGATCAATCAATCAAACTTTATCTTCTTATTTCTTCATCTTTCATTGTGATTGTATTGTGCAAGAATACAACGAAATTCAGAGTGCCATTCCTGTAATGGTGCATTCAGGTTAAAAAGACACATTAAAGACACATTGAAAAGAAAGATAGATAACTGACTAACAAACAAATAAATAAATATCTAGTGTGTTTGACAAGTGACTGGATTTGGAGACACACATATGCACATCAACCAAAATTGAAAGAATGAATAATAAGATGTTACAAGCAATAAAAGAACAATAAGGATAAACAATTTGAAATACTATACAAAATAAATAAATTATAGTAAAACATTAAAATGTTAATAAAATACAGAAAAAGCTACTGTTCCAGTAGCTTTGAGCGTGGCTGGAAGCTGTGTCACCAAATGTTTTTGTTCTGCTTTGTGGAAAAGCTAAAAGAGACACACCAGAGATTGTGAAGGGACTTCTGGTTCATGAACCAAAAGGATTTCTGAGAGGTAGTGTGGGTGCAAGGCCATGTGGTGACTCATGAACTAATACAATAATTTTACAATAAGTACTAGTAGGTAATCAGTTTAAAGACTTTAAAATAGGTTGAATATGTGAACTTCTTTTGGAGTTAGTCAGAACTTGTGCAGCAGAGTTTTCGAATCAGTCGTAGCTGTATTCTTTGGTAGATCAGCAAGGAGAGCATAACAATAGTCTATCTTGCTAGATATAAAAGCATACGTCAATCTCTGTGTTTCTCAGAGAGAGAAATGGTCTCACTTTAGAGATGCTCTTCAAGTGACAAATTGTTCTTTTTCGCTCATTGTTGAAACCAAGCACATCAAAAATCAGTCAGAATCAAAAATCACTTCTAGACATTTTTGTCTTGGATTGAGTCCTATATTTACCTTGATTTAGCAATTTTTCCCTCTCTGAGCCTTTGAACCAATGATCAGTACTACAGTTAACATGTGAGCAGTGTAAAGAGATGCTGTGCCCAGTGGTAGCATGAACAAATTAAAAAGTAACAGCCCTAAAATTCATCCTTGTGGTACTGCACATGTAACTTCATAGTGTTTGAATGTGTGGACAAATTTTCTTTCATGAAGATATGAGACAAACCATTTAAAAACAATTCCAGACAGGCCAACACACCCACTCAATCTAGTCAGATCTCATGTACTCAAGTTTTGAATTAAGTGTAGTTGTATTCTTTGGCAGACCAGCAAGGAGAGTCTATCCCGCATGTGAATTTCTGGGTGGCTCAGAGAGACAAATGGCCTCATTTTGGAGATGTTCCTCAGGTGATAAAATGCTCTTTTTTGCGCTTTTTGACACCAGTACTTCTTGTTTATCCTGGCTGAGCTGTAATATACAGGCCTTTATATCCAAAATACAGTGATACAAAACATGTGCCCAGTGTCGTCAGGAGACATGGCCACATAGAGCTGAGTGTCATCAGCATAGCTGTGTAAAGAGATGTTGTTCCTCCTGATGACAGACCCCAGTGGTATCATGTACAAATCAAAAAGCAACAGCCCTAAAAATGATCCTTGTGGTACCCCAAATATAACCTTGTAGTGTTTGGATGAGGGGTCAAATTTTCTTCCACAAAGATACGAGGTAAACCAGTTAAAAACAATTCCAGACAAGCCAACACACCCACTTATTCTATCTGGTGGTCCACAGTATCAAAGCCAACACTCAGGTCAAGTAGCTTCAGAACTGAAGGCAACTGAAGTCAAGACTTGTTGTAATATTGTTCATTGCTTTAATCTTTAATCTGGAATGTCACTGCGCTGTAATGGGTACAAAAACTTGTTTGAAACATTTCTAATATAGTGTTTGAGTTTAAAACGGCACTTAGCTGATGAAAAACTAGTTCCTTTAAAATTTTGCTCAAAAATGGGAGATTTGAAATTGGCTTTTTTTTTTCAAAACAGTTTTAAAATCAATGGAAAGACGCCAAGCTGTAAGAAGTGATATATAATGGAAAGAATGTCTCCAGATACAGAAATAAAAAATAGTTTTAAAAGGAGATGTAGGAATTGGGTCAAGGGGAACACGTGGAGGGCTTCAAGTCTGTTTTAGCATCAACAAGGTCAACATGTTCCATAGTTCTGTACACAGGGCGTAGGTGAAAGTGCAGTGTGCTTGTTTTGCTGGCAGATACCAGATCTGATGTTGATCATTTTCTCCCTGTAGCCAGCAAACCCTTCACATTTAGAATGTGGAAGCTCAATAGTGTGGTTGTTTTTCACCATCTATGCTCACCCGGGATTTACACCAGGCACGGCTGCGCTGCGGTTTTGTTCCATCATACTTGCGACTTCAATTCACACCAGCAGCGTTTCAGAAGTGGAGTGTCTCAGAAGCGGAGCAGTTGTTGACTTGTTTACTTTGTCATTTTGGGTCATTTTTCCTTGATTTTTGTGCTTCTACCATGGGTAAGAAGTCTATGTAGTTATGTGGTTTCTTTTTTGTATGTTTTAATTGTGTTTAATATTGTCATTTCCTTCTTTATTGTGCTGTAGTCTTCAAAGTCATGCATCAAAGTTTTGGAGCTTTGTTTAATTAAAAAATACATCTCTATAATCACCTCAATATTATGAAACATACCTGTTGTCGCCGGTATGACGTAATGTTGAATGAATGAAGTGAAATATGATCCGTCGTTGACACGAGATGTTTTATTTTGAAAATCTACCGGATTCACTATGCTTTTCATGTCGGGACTTCCTGTCTGGTTCGATCTTATCTGTGCAGCTTGACTCGCCATCCGGCAAAAACAGACTTGCTGCGTATTCTCTGCGGAGCTGACACGCGCTGCTGCACATCTGGTGTAAACACGAGCATTGACTAGAATGGCTGCGTATTTCTCCGAGTGCCGTGGCGCAGCCGTAACGCGGTGCAGCCGTGCCTGGTGTAAATTAGGGGTCAGTCTTTTTTTAGTTCCATGGTTTTACAATTTTTTTCCATGGGGTAACCTTTTTTGCAGTTGTTTTCTTGGTCTTCATTAGAGAAACTTCGTCAAGCATTGTTCATTTTATGGTATTTTTGTGTTGCAATAGGTGATGTGAGAGCTACAGCTACTTCAGCAGCATTGCAGCATTCCTTTTGTGGCACTTGGCAGAGAATGGTCAAAACTGTGATCAGTGTTGGTCAAACAGAGCCATATCAGAATCAGCAGATATATTAAGTTTAGTTGTCCTCTATTAATCCCTGTAGGGAAATTCATTCTCTGTATTTAACCCATCCTAAGTGTTAGGAGCAGTGGGCAGCCACTGTGCAGCGCCTGGGGACCAACTCCAGTTCTAAGCCAGTGACTTGGTCAAGGGCACTGACAGGAGAATTAACCTTGCATTATTTTTTGATGGAAACCGGATCTCCCAGACACCCATGGGGAGAACATGCAAACTCCACACAGAAAGGTCCTGCCCCAGTCAAACGAAGGAAACTATTAGCATAACATATTGATATTAAGATCATGTGATATAATTAAATCTAAGGTGTGACCATGTATCTGAGTCAGAATTAGGCTTGGGCTATATCTCATTTTTCATACCTTCATACCTTCCTGACATTACACTGACGTATATGATATTACAGTGGTATTTGTGTAAAACTTGTGTAAAATGGCTCAACTGACTGTACTCCACTGTACTGTAGCACTGCTTCAACGTAGGCAGAGCTGATCATCATAGCGACAGTATTTGTGCAACTGGGAACAAGACACACACACACACACACACACACACTCAGGAGCTCTGCTTTGGTCTTGAGAAGCTGCAGCTTTCATCCACTGGCAAACTCAAATCCATACTGAGCATTTTCAGTGCCGTCATTTACAGCCAGACCGACAACCTTACTGCTCACTTTTTCCTCCATTCAGCACGCATTCGCCATCACTCTCTGCCACCACAGACAGTACACACTCACAACGAAACACTGCTCTACTACTAATTCAAGTGGGACCAACCTCTGGTTTGGTGAAATTGCAAATGAGCTGTGATCTGATTGGACTAAATCCCAGCAAGCTTGTCTGAGCAGGAGATCCTGTTTGACTGCAGTAACAACACAAATGCTTTCTTGCATGAAGAGTGGGAGTCTGTCCTTTTATAAATACTGTACCTTAAATTCTGCTAAAACCAGAGACGAACAACTAGTCGACAATGATGCACAGTGTTGAACGGTGATTTTCATAGTCACTATTTTGTGAAAGCCCATGTTAACATGCTGTTTTAAAGCCATACTTTCCAACAATTCTTAAAATGGTTTGGCTCTGGCATCTGCCAGATTATCAAGTACAATGTATGTTAAAATCACCAATTAAAAAGCAAGTATCATAGTTCATATGAATGACAGATAGATCAGTGATCTATATGCTGTCACTGCAAGGAAACAAGGCTGAGAAAAAAAAATTAAAAACATTATTTCAAAGCCATAAAGGTCCACATCCCTGCCCCTCAGTGTCTTTTTGTAGATTGCAGTCGACTGTCCACCGTTCTTTCCCTTTCTGGATGAAGAACGAAAAAAATGTAGCTGGAGTGTAAATGTTTTCTTCGATTTAAAATCATTTCAAAACTGGTTAAAATAAGTAAAGTCAAACTACTCAGATTCAAACCAAACCAGGGAAGACAAAAGCAGTCATCTCGTCAGCCCCAGATGACAACAGTCTATGACTTCAAGCCTTAGTATTTTTTTAAATACAAACAACTGTTTGACCTTTTTTGACAATGCACATTCATACATAACCAAGGTAAAATTGTCAAGCTGCATGCACTACATTGCACCCCACTGAAAGGTCAACCAATTGGAATTTAAATGGTATGGATGTATTTCATTTAAAAATCTGCTTTTACAATGGTGCAACAGGTGCATATGCACAGTTAGTTCAACCATGTACAAATTCACCTTGCTCAGAATCTAAGTGATTCTGTACCTTGATCTGACCTACATGCAAAGGGACAATGCAAGCAACATTGGAATGTCATGTCAGTGTAAAGGGTTGAAAATGGAGTGTGGGTAAAAGCAATGGGACACTCTCTTCTGCCATACTAATGGGCTGCTTTCAGGCAAAGAAAGCTGTGTTCTCAGCTCACCATGGCAACTGATGATAGGAATGTTTGACTCATCTCAATGCCTCTATTTGTCACTTTTCCTTTTCTTCTCTGTAGATGAGCATGTATTTCATGTCATCATTGTTTTGTGCTATAGTTTTAAAGACAAAAGTATTGAAATATCAATAGGTAAGTGCAATTAAATGCTTAAATGCTTGTTAAAATATTAGCTTAAATGCAACGCTGTCTATGTTTATGTTTCAAAGCAAGAATAAGATAAGTTATACAATGCAAACATGTACTGGGTTGTGTTTACTATCATCTCAGGTAAGGCTGTAGCTGTGCTTTAAAACAGAGAACTTGTTAGTGTGATAACTGGCCTCTATCTATCCAACCTTGAGCTGAAAATAAAACTAAAACATATACTTAAAGGGGACCTATTATGCTTTTTCATTGTTTCTGAGCTATAAATGTTGTTATAATGTTGCATACTCGTGTTAAACGATGCCACCGCGTCAAATAAACAAGGTTTGTGCATTTGGATGTGAGCCCCACGGCCGTTTTGGACGGCTCTGAAACACTCTGTTTTGCCGAGTTTTTTATAACAGAAGGTAACATTGACGTCAATCCGTTCCCGACTCGCTTATATGGTAATGTCCCGGCATAATGCTCTGAGCCTGCTGCAGGCTGCCTGGCTGCCCTCTCCCCCGCTCTGCTTCGGGAGTTGTATCGCTGTGCGCGGCTGCTCTCTACGACTTCACAGTGTTAGCAGTTAGCACCAGGCAGAAGTGGATAGAGTTGCTTTTTCACGGCCAGCAAAATAGAAACACCTCTGTGTTTGTCTGTCTACGGCATTTCACACGGACTGTTTGTCAACATGAGCCAGTGCGAAGCTGGATTAGCCGAAAACGAAACACATACACCGCAGAGATAAACAGGTTATGACAATAACAAGCTGCTCCTACCATTCAGAGACGTCATGAAGTAACCTCTGTTCTGGAGAAACTTCAGGCTGTCCAGTTTGTAACTCCGGATCAGATTCGGGATCCAACACATACGGCTGTATTTCAAAACTTGTCATTTTCAAAAGAGTAAAGTAATAAAGTTTACTCCTGCACAGAGCCCGAGGCTCTCTGCTGCTGCAGCGGTATAATGAGGAGGCGGAGTTCGGCACCGCTCGGCAGCAATTCGGAAGTCCTCGGGAAAGGGCTGGGGGGTGGAGTAAACTACACGGCTCGTTTTTTGGCGCGACGAGAAAAGAGGAGAAAAGAGGAGCAGAAAGAGACACCGTTCTGAATATCTACAAAGCTTTGTGTGCGGGTAATCGCATGTAGCTGCTCTATAAGAGTCCAAGACTCAGTACAAAGGCCCGAAAATGAGCATAATATGTCCTCTTTAAGTATTACTGACATGTTGATCAGTAAAATATGTTTGCACCCTGTCGTTCAGTGGAAACTGTGAGAAGACATATATGTTCTGATTTTAACTGTAAACCCTAAACACATTAAGAAAGTGAAAGTAAAAGAAAAAAAGAAGATAGTATGCTACAGAGATAAAGATGCTGTATATCCTGTGATTCTGTCACCTTATGGTTTGGCATTACACTTTTGCTCAGGGATGTTCAAAAAGTCAGGCCTGTTTAGCATTACAGTGCCACAGCCTTATGTGTGATGAAACCACAAGAAAGATTCATAAATAAAAGATATAGATATAAGCCATAAAATCTATGTTTCCTACAAGCATAATTTTATTCCTGCACAAACAGAAAGGTGGTCTTATTGTCACCCTAATCATGCAAGTCTATGTGATTCATAACAATGTACATTAATAAGATTAGCCAATAAGTTATTGGAGCCCAGAATATATCAAGATGTTTATAGGGGTGCATACAGACTCTGCAGCTTTCAAAATGAGTTACATATAGGTGTAATGTGTTGGCTAATTGAAGGAATGAGTGTTAGTTCTTGTGAAAATGCCCAGAACTTTAGAGTAAATGAGACACAGAAGTTGTGTTTTATTTTCTTCAAATGAAACAGCAAAGCTGGGTCACTTTTGACATTGTTTTCACAAGAATTCAAGAACTTTATCTGAAGAAGTTTGTACAAAGACTCTCAGACACTCCCTCAGTTCTTTTCTGCAAAATGTTGCTGTTAATGAGGAAAAGAGAACAAATTTATTCAGCTCGGTTGTACCTTTGTCCACAGTCTAGCCTTCCCTTTCTTTTCTAACTTGCTCTCTCCATCTCTCTCTATGCATCTGCCAATAACACACCAAATCATCTTGTTATGGAGAAAATAGAAAAGAAAACCCTAAGAAGTTTTATTAAGTCAGTCTTACAGTCGGGTATTAAGTGTTATACAGTTGTTAATCATGTGGCTTGGGCATTATCAAATGCAGCTGATGAATATTCGTGCCAATAGATGAAGACAGTAAATATAATTAAAATTTTAATTAAGTCAAAATCAATGTTGAAGTGTTTTTATCACATATGTATGGCGCTATATACGCTTGGCAGGAAGTCACCCAAAGAAAAACGAGATAATCCGGTGAATTTTCAAAGTAAAGCAATTTTCAAAATAAAACACAGCGTTTGACTAATGTTATCATAGTTGTGTGCGTTTAATGTATTTGTCAGTATCTAAACATAGCGTGCGAGAGGTTAAAACACACACACACACACACAGAAAAGAGAGACGGTGGGGCTGGCTGGCAGGAGGTGGGGGTGGGGGTGGGGTGTCAAGACAAACAGGGAGAGCGATAGCGAGAGAGAGGGGCAGAGACTGTTGCCAATGCAATTGGATCAACAGTCAGTCAGTCAACAAGTAAGTATAGCCTATTGTTTGAATCAAAAGGTGTCCCACAAGTTCTGTGAAAATTCAAGTGCCCTCTTGAGATTGTGAAATATATGGCCTCTGTAGATTAAATAATGGCCTAGGTATTCAACACTGTGTGACCAAACTTATCTACTACTTTCATTCACGGATAAATAAAAGAAGTGGACAAACTGGGTACAGTCAGGAAAACATGGCATTATAATTTTATGAGGTTATTTACTTATCCATGATGTAAAAAGCAGCTCTAAACAACAGCTGAGGAGCAGAAGCGCTTGACAACCACAGCGGAGAAATGCGCGTCTGATATGAACAGGAGGGCTGCAGCGAGCTCGCGATTTTCGGCGGCGCTCCGCTTCGCGGCGCTTCTCATCCGGTCTGAACACGGCGTCACAGTTTTCTGGTGGATAGCTTTACTTGATGCTAAAGTGGCCTAGCTAACCACTAACTGTCATTAGTTCTGTTGGTGTGGTGTGACTCTGCCCCGGGGAACCTGGAGCCACACCCAGCAAGAAATCACACTCTGCGTGGCCTATTTCATGTGGTCAAACTGGCCTTTGTTGGTTTCGCTCTCCATCCTACATCCATGGGCTGATTTAGCAGCCCAGCAGTCCCTTCCTACCTGCTTGTTTTTACACAAAATACAAGCATTAGACACTCTGCTAGCTGTTTCAAGGGGGCTTTAGGTAATTTAAGTTACGTTTTTCATTGCATTATTTTCTGTTACTCAGCCCAACGGAGGTGCCTTCAAACTGTCAAACCCGCAAGTCATACACTTCAAATTATGATGTGTGTGCTGATTTAACTAGGAGCCAGCCTATGACCATCAATAGCCACGTGACGTTTCACTCCAGAATTCCTGTCATGCTTACCCTCCAGCTCTTAAGAGAGCCCATGTTATTCTTGAATGCAGGCTTAAAAATGGCTACAGCTTACAGGGCGAGAAAACACTTGAAAAGACAATATATATTTCATAGAAAAAACTTTTGCAACTGCATTAGAAACTAGTCAGATAAGAACCCTTCAATCATATCTCAAAAATGCCCAGCGATAAGGGGAATCGCCTTCACATTGTCCAGCCGGCTGCCATATAGTGCTGAAGCCAAAAACAAAACAAATCTTTCTTTCTTTGCTTCCAAAGAAAGAAATTGGAATGGCTACATTTCATCAGCGTTTCATCAGACTGACTGACTAGTAACAGACAAAAATATTTTACGGTCTAAAGATAGATAGCAGGATTGTACTTGTAAAGCAAAGGAGATATTTCATGTGTCAGTCAGTTTTACATTTACTGTCCTTTGAATTAACCCCAGGAGAAACATGGTTCTGAGTAAAATCCAAACATCACTGTATCAAATGAGAACTGACCTCTTCCCTGAGGCAACTACCATACCTGCCCTGTGATAGCAAAGTGAAAAAAGACAATTTTCTTAAACTTGTATAAATTTTGAAAGGAACATCACAGCAAATTTACATTTTTTTCCTGCTATGTGATTGGATGGTTCTCTCTTTGAAAATAATGAACATATTATGAGGGAAACATATTTTCATCTTTTCAAAACTAGCAGCATCAGACACGGTGACGGTGATGCTTGTCTGCTAGAAGAATCGTTTTGTACTGCAGCGAACATAAAGCACATCCCCATTACAGACACAGACCACACAGTAATGAGTCTTTTTTTTCCTCATTTTCTCCCTCCTCCACAACAGAACACAGTTCTAAGGCACTGTATGCCCTAGAACAATGTGTTCTTAAGGAATAATAGATGTCTCTGGTGTTTCACAAACATTCAAGAGCTGATAGGCGATAAATCAGATCTTGCTCAGTTTGACAGTTTGCAGTTCCTTCCCCCTGCACGCACACGCCACACACAAATATTTGTCTATTTGATTTTGAACTACATTTCTTCTCTATGTGCCTGTTTTGCTTGACATCATAGTCTTTTTCATCTAACCACTACTAATGAGTTAGATCTAATGAGTGAGTTAATTGCCATGCCCATGTTGGGAGTGGTGGTTTTATAGTATTATCATGGGTTAATGAGCATGGCATTGCACTGGGTGGATTTTGAGCTCTCCTGCTAATAGTGTGCTTATAGTGTAGCACTGTTCTGTGGTGTCAATTGGAGTTCAAACCTCAATTAAAAAGTTTAACTACTGCTTGTCAGCTTGACAGTGATATCATCTTGATTCATATATTTTTACAGCTTCCTAGTCTAACTGCACAGCTGTCTTTGTTAATATGTATTCAATTAAGGCAATGTTTCTTTTTATTTCTTTCACTGAACCTCTAAGTTTAAGCTGCAAGTGTATACATACAAGTGTATATATTATACATACACCCAAGTAAACAAAACAGACAGACAAGTAAGCAAAATAGCAAATAAACTAGAAAAAAAGAACAGCAAAAAAGTATACTTCAAACTGCACAAAACAAAACAGAACAGAACAAAAACAGTGACAGAATTAATTATAGCAATAACTTAGTAACCCAGAATCTATGATGTATATAAGAATGATCTAGACCATAAAAGTCCACGTTTAAAAGGTCCAGAAGACATCCAAGTGCATTACTGATCTCCTCTTGAAAAGTGAGAAAATATTGAGGACCAGAGTTCTTGAAAAATACATCCCTGATTATATTTTTAAAGGTCAGCCTCTAATGGTAGGAATTCTGATAATTGGTCCAGGACCAGCTGAAAGGTAGGAAGGGTATGGGTAATTAATATTCTGCATTTTTAGATCTAATTGGAAATGAATGTTAATGAATGAATGTTCCTTCTTCATGTTTGATGGGAAATGTATTCTTTCACAGATGGTTAGCCAGGTATTTTCATGGTTAAACCGGTTTTAGTTATAGACTTCTCCCATGAGTACTCACACTTCAAATGGCTTGAACTCTAAACTCCTTTGCTGCACCTGTCACAGCATGTCAAAGGGTGTGGGTTCGTGTTGAAAAGTGGTGGGGGGCATTAGGGCTCGGATGAAAAAACATTTTTTAAACTGTCTTCACCATATGTGATTTTAGGCAATGTAATGAGGGGTTGGCATGAGGTCAAAGTATGTAGATAATAACTGCAGGTTGTTAGAAAATTACAGACACAAAATTACATACAGAGCTGACAATACAGAAATACTCAGCATGAAAAGCAAAAAAACATCGGCAGCACAAGTAACAGTCATCCATCACATCAGCACACAGCTGCAACACCAATTGATCAATGTAAATCAGTTGAACAATGCCAATATCACTTCCCTAAAATATGACACAATAGAAATAACTGAAGGAATAATGTTTAGCTAAAGCTAGCTAAAGACAATAAATAAAGTTAACCTTTTGATGTTAAAACGCCTTGTTCTTTCTCTAAACTTTAACCTTAGAAAAACAGAGTTCAGATCAAAATACTTCTGGATGCAAAAAAATAGAACTACAGTCAATCAGAGCAACAAAATGTGTCATGTATTGGTGCTGGGTAAAGCAGGACACAAAATGATCACAATCTTTCTTGTATTACAGCTAAACAGTACACTAAAATATGTTTCTCAAAAACAGGCAATGCAGTAAAACAGTCTTGATTCATATTTGATCATATTTGATTTGTCTAGTTTTACAGTTTTACCTGAGTTTCAGGAGCCTTAGTTTGAAAGTGGCTCACAAAATTACAGCAGCCTGGTCACAGTCTTTCTCATATTACAGTTAAACACTACAAAAAAATATGTTTCTGAAAATCTTCGGGGTGAGAAATATGCAATGCAGTAACAGAATCTTAGTTCATATTTTATCACAACAGCCTTGTTTTACAGCTGAATCTGGGTTTTGTGAGCCTGAGGCACTGTGCTGTGACTTTTCAGATCTGGATTTTTGATACCATTTGTCACTGGCAGATTTCTTAAGTTCCCAGGCTAGGCTATACCTATAGAGTGGAAAGACATGCTATTAATGAATTCTCTGAAAAATAAAATTATATGTTTACTGCACTGGTGTACCATTCTGTTTAACAAGCTATTATTTGTTCTACTCTGAATTGGATGAATCAGAAAAGGTTCAAAGAATCTTCAGCAAACGGTCTGCAAAGCTCAACAATCAATGGCATTAAGTCAGGAGCTGATAGTGGGTGGAGGTCAGCAAGCAGCACAAAGATGACTGAGCAAAGGACCAAGAAAAAACAAAAACCAGCCTAATAATCCACAGAATTTTCTTGTTCTGTTGGATGTAGGAACCAGTGGTGTGGGGAGGATGGACAAAAGACATGAGGGAATGGCAGGAGACGTGGATCTACTGCTGTGTCATTACATGTGACGGCCTTGTGCATAGCTGATGTGCACCTGTGCTGCACACCTTGAAGAAAACTCGATGCAGGGGTTTCTCTGCAATGCTCATGAGTACCTATGCATATAAATATGAGGTTCAAATTTCAGGGTCAAGGCTGCAAAAAGAGCAAAAAAGAAAGGAGAGGCACAATAGCAAGTCATAAAGCTGCATGCATGTGCTGCATCTCCTTTTAATGTATCTGAATTATTTAACTCATCATTTAAAATGTAATGTTTGGTATAAGACAGGAAATCCAGTCACCAAGAAAAAGGTCTTCACAACACTTTTCAAATAAAAGCAGACTGATATCTGCCATACAGTCTATATTTGGATATCTTGGATTGTTATTCACTAGTGCTCCCCTCATTGCAATTAATCATGCTTAGCATAAGGTCTGGAGAATTAATACTATTGATTTAAAGACACTCTTGAACCAAACGTCCATCCAACTGTTACTGTTTTCATGAATTAAACTCCTATTATCACTGCTGCATATATATTCATCACAGCCATCCCAAAATAACCCGAGCCTAATTATTCTGCCACCAGTGACGGATGTTCGTTATGAAGATATCCTTTTCTACAAGCGATAATCCTGTTGTACTGCCCAAACTACAATGTTTGGACAAAGCGGCAGAGACAATAAAATGAGGCTTTCACATGATGATGGCTCTGAAAAGGTTTTTTTTCATGTTGATTGGCACTCCTATCTGCACATAAAAAAGATCAGTGCCTATAATTATACATATAATTTTGAAACAATTACTCATTATCTTGGATAGTTATGAAAATGACAGTTTAACAGTTATATTTGACAAGATTATATATTTAGAAGGCTATTTCATGTGGCCTAATAAATGATAATGGGTCACACTTTATTTTACACTACAATAATAAGATGTTACAAGCTGTACTTTCTATCAAATTGGACAAAAACTAGAAATAATCTCTTCTTTATTAGACATTAAACAAACACAAGTATACCCTAATTTGACACCGCCCAACGATACTCTAATAAGAAGTAACAGGCCGTTCTTCGTTATTAGACAGCACTGTAAACTAAAATGTATTGTTTCTCTCTCTTAGACCCTTATTAGACTTTATTAAGAAGAAGATGAAGGCATGCTTTTATTAATCCCTCCTGGGGAAATTACTTGTTTTAATTCTGCTCTTATTTTATTGTTATTTATTGTCTGTCTGTTGTTTTTATACACACACAGGCCTGAAATACACACACATGCGCAAACAGGACCCATAGACATGCCTCAATGGAGACACATTATAACAGAACTGCACGGTAAACCAAGGTATATTATTTCCTGTTGTTGGATCCTCATTAAACCCAGTGAGAGGGTAATTGGTGACACACTACAACAGAACTGTACTGTACACTAAATTGAAATCACATAATGTGATTTGATCAAAGAGGTAGGCATCAGTTTTGGCTACTTGGCTAATTGTCGTACCAGCAAAAGAAGGTGCGTTTCAAGTAGCAGACATGTGATTTCTTTTTTAGTTTACAGTACAGTGTTGCTGTATTGTGTCCCCCCTCTAATAAAGACTAATATGGGTCTCATATGGTTTAATAAAAATATTATTTCTAGTTTCTAGCTTAACTTAGTATGACAGCAGTCATTGGTATTTTTTTTTACTCATGTACAGAAATAAAGGTAATGTTAACCCACAGCTAACCAAGCAGAAGCCTGTAAATGTAAATCATCACATTAACTGTAATGTCACTATGGTGACATATATTATCTGCCGCCTTAAAGCCATTTGCCAGGCCAGTGAAACAGAAAGAAGCTGATATCTAACTACAAGAAGGAACATGCCTTTCAACTCAAATGTACGGCTTACTAGAGAGAAAGACATCAGATATGGCACAAGCCTAAAAAATTCCACCGATAACCTTCACACTGCAATGCCCCTGAATAAATGTCAAATACTATCTGCTGTTTGCTCAGTGGAACCATTGCATCCAATCTGCCCAAATGGAAGTGAAGAGCTGTGAGAAATAAATCCTGAAATCACAATGTGTGAAGTTTCTGAAGTGTAGACAAGACAAAACATTTGTATATTTCTTCATTGTCATTGGATCCCGTAATTGTAGTGTATACAAAAAAGAAGAAAAAAAAGTGGTTTGTTATTTCTGCTGCAGTTTTCAGTGCATGTTATTCATCTCAGTCTGCGCTTGTGTAAAAAGAAAGAAAGATAAATGAGAGCTGTGTTATTACACATATGTCCATATGACAAGCATACAATCTCTTACCCAAACACACACACACACACACACACACACACACACACACACACACACACACACACTTTCGTCTGTTCTATGAATATTCCATTAGGGCAAGTTGAAATTGTTCCTTTTTTTCACGGAAGGCTCCAGCAACTCATAATGAATGTAAGGTAATATCTGTGTCTGCTTATCAGGGACGGGGTTATCAGTGTGTTTGAGTCAATGTATGCAGGACAGGAGATCAAACCGTGAAGGTCTGCCCTCTGGGTAGTAGGCTTACAGTACTGTTTTAATTGATGCAGCTCTTTTACATGCAGGTGATGACAATAAAAAAAAAAAAAAAGACTTTTACATGAGGTTTACATGAGGGGCAGACATTTTCCTTTTTTAATTTTAATACAGGGCTATAATCATTCACTGATAAATGTAGTAAATAGTTTTAGACATGCATAATTGCTGCAAAAGAAACCAGCAATGGACCTTGAGAATTTGATTTAAAATTTTTTTTAAGCCTGAACAAATAATTCTTGTCAAGCATAATATATTTTCATTAAAAGCTTGCTCTTTGTTGTGACTGTTTTGTCTTTACTATACTTTTTACTTTCAGTGCGATCCCTTCGGGCATTTATGCATTGATGTCAAATTGCTGTAATTACTTTTCTGAAATAAAAATGAAGAAATGAAATTAACCTTTGATACCGCTCTTCCCACGCTTTGCTCCGCAAGCTTGTCAAAATTTCATGTAAAAAAAACACAAATTAATCACTGCATTGTTGACTTACTAAATGATCAAAGCCATAAGCCTCACTGGAACGACATGTTCCTTCATTTATTATAAAGATGCAGTTTGAAACAAAATCATAAAACCTTGATACTGTAATCATTTGTGAGCAGACTTCTCACTCTAGGTGTGCATGTATTAGGGGATTTCCTCAGCAGATTGTAAAATACTGAAGGGTCTCTCTCGTTTGAGGGTTTATTGAGTGAATCTCAGTGTAGTAAGAGATGCCCTGAGATTTAGGAATGAATATACTGTATATACCATGTTTGAACAAAACCAATCATCCATAATTCTACCATTGATTAAAATAGAGTTGACTTCACATTGCAGCAAGGGTTTTTCATTTGGGACTTCACAAATGTACAATATAAACGCAGATGTAGTTAAGCAGTGCATTTGATACTCAACAGGGGAGATATAAAGGGAAATGATGAGATAAAGGTCTCAGATGTAGTTACAGTATTGCAGCTCTTCTCTTTCCCGCCTACCTGCTTGCCTCAACCTTTTAACAATACTTTGTCACTGTATATTTTGGATTCAAGGTGTTGCAGTTCTCTGTAACATGGCCTTGTGCTCCTCATTAAATAGTGTAACCTTTGATTTAAAGTCAGGACCCTCAGATCTGTACAGCATCACTGATATCTGCTTACAGTCAGCAGCAAGGTGTTCAGCTGATTGGAACTTAGGAGACAAAGGGGTTGGAAGAGAGCTTTTGATAATGCCTTACAGACACAGAGTTCTATGTGGGTTTTGATTTTTACAGCTGATTATAGCAAACATGGAAATTCTTTATCTGCTCTCCATGAAAGAAAAATAAATAAATAAATAAATACTTTTGGTGGTATATCTTTCAACACATCAAATAAATTTCAACACACATGCTGAACTGCTGCAGCTCGCACACCTGTGGTATCCACACATACAGTGTTGCTGTTGCAGGCTGTTGCTGCCAGTCTTATTTTTCTACATTGAGTTTGCAGAAGAGTTTTGAAGAAAAGAAAAGAGGTGTAACCAGAAAAGGCAGCGTGATTTTTTCCCCCCTTGTTCAGAGAGAGAGAGAGAGAGAGAGAGAGTGGAAGGATGGGAGGGTGGGGGAGAGAAAGAAAGGAAAAAAAGAGAAAGAAAAAGAAAAAGAAAAATACTCCCCTGCACCAGATTTTTTCATGTGTGACATATTCTACAGATGTAGCCATTGAAACTGTTGAGAAAGGTGTCATATTGCTGGTGTGATGTCGATATCACTATCAACATATCATTTTCACCATGCAGTTTTGCAGAAAATGAAACGTCATGCAGAACAGTGTTGTTTTCGTTAACGGTGACGATGACAATGACAAAATGATTTCGTTTACGCACCTTTTTTCCATGACTAAAACGAGACGGTGACGATCAGCTCTTTGATGACGAAAATATGACGAGACATATCTGTTGTTTTCGTTGACGAGAGGAGATGAGACGAAAATGTTAGTGAGGTGGCTATCAAAATGCATGGCATTTTCTCCAACTGTGCATGCAATCTGCCAAATGCTGAAAATATCAGCAATGCACCTACATCCTGTCCTTGTTTGGTCACGCCCACCACGAGGCATGCACGTGCATGCACAGTGCACACTGGGGTAGTCACACACAGTTCATAGACCAGGGTAGCAACGTCAGCACAAGGGCTTGGTGGGCGGAAAAGACGTGATGATTTATAGATATACTTTACACATAATCCAGCAGAAAACGGAATGCCTTGTAGTGGGAGACAGAGGTATGCTTGGCGGTAATGCACCAGTAAGCTGGATCCCAACCGCCGTTAAACCAGAAGAAGAAGAAGAGGTATACGCTGTGGCTACAAACTGCATGGCAAGAATACGACCAACCTCAAGAGGCATTTAAAGGCTCACCATGCTGCTATTTCTGCAACGGTAAGTTAAGGTTACAAGAAGTCCTGTTAACAAATCATGTATACATTTGCTAGCGTTAATGTCACTCGACAATCAGTCAGTGATGAATTTCCCAAAGTTTTCCAGAACACCGTGACCTGGCGAAAATGAATAGGACTGCTAGCTTCATGCTAAAGTTGGCTTGGTTAAGCTAACTTAAATTCAATTAACGTGTCATGAGTCAAACTTGTCCTGCAGGGATTTTTGGACAGCAACTGAATGCTTTGTCATATATTGACCCATATTTGAGGTACTGTGAAACATACGGGGGGAAATGTAGCTTTTCAGACCTGTTGCTGTTCCTTAATATGTCTAAATGAGCAGCAGCACACCTGGCTACTCTAACGTTAGCAGCATGTTTAGCCAGCATGTTTACATTAACGGACAGCGTGGTCTTCTTCTAGTTGTGTGTTCATCATGTTTGTTCTCTATCAGCGCATTGTGACATGTTAAACGGGTCGAGTTATGTGCTTTGTAATTATACGTTGAGTCTGCTGTTGGGCTAAAGCCACAAAGGTCTGACAGTGATGTCGCACAGTCATAACCACAGACTGTGCTTTTTGCTGTGTGATTTTGTCCTCCATATGATGGTGATGTCACAAGGGAAAGTTATCTGTGTTTGTGTCCATATCTCACGTCCAAATCAAAACTCGACACCACAGTATACAAACGTCATTACAGTCATGTGCTTAATAAGCAATTAAGACAATTTTGCTAATTGCTATTTTGCAATTTTTCTGTTGTGTTTGTTTGCTGGTCTAGGCTATTCTATTTTCTGAACATGGTACTATTTTGGGAAAATGATATGTTGTAACACATGATGATGTGCATTAGGGATGGGCGATATTGGCAAAAAAAATTTATCCCGATAATTTATGGCATTTAGCCGATAACGATAAATATGAAGATAAAATAATGTTATGATTTGCAAAACTCTCGCGGGATTTGTGTCCGTTGTTTCTACTATCAAACTCGCGCGAGCTTTCGCGGGTCTAGGGTTCCCTTCTAGACACGACCCTCTCTGTGACTCTCTGTCAAACTAATGACAGCAAACTGTATGTTAACATCATGATGTTACTTTCTGCAGTGTTTCACACACAGAGAGACTTTATTTGTGTGAACACCCAGGTACAGTTTTTGACCAGTTTTGGCATCTCATTTTTTTAATCCGTCCGAGAGGACGGAGGGATCCGCGACTGATTAATGATCAATCTGCCCCCCCCACCTGTTCGCTCTGCTCTGAGAAGGTCTGACTGTTTCTGACAGAGAAACACAGACTCTCCTGTTTAACGTAAAGACCTCCTTATACAGTTATTTAATCTTATAAGTGCACTTGGTTGGTGTCGATGTCATTCACCATCACGTTAGTTTCGATTGTTTTAATAAACGCCATCATTAACAACAAGTCTCCTCCGGAGACATGCAGCTTCTGTGCTGCGAGTGAATTTATATGTGGGAAAAAAAAACAAAATGTGAGTTGGGTTTGAGCATGTATTGCACGTGTGCGTACGGAGGAGCTGCACTAATGCAGAGAGGAGAGACGCTGCAGCCATGTGATAATAAATTACATCAAAATTCAAATGTCGGCGACTCTGGTCTTTAATAATGCTGCCGTTTAATACAGAATTTCAGTAGACACCCCTATGTGCGAAACACAGTGCGCTGTACAGTTGTTCGGATTTAAACAGATTTTTTTTGGCGAGGGCGTCGCACAAAAAAATACGTCATCAAGTGGCATTTATCGCCGTTATCGCAAAGTGGCAAATTTTCATCGGTAACAGTTGTTTTTTTTACGATAAATCGCACGTGATACGATATTGCCCAAGCCTAATGTGCATATATAATAGGCTAGTTGTATTGTGTTATCTCATAATTTAAAATTTCAAAATGTGATACATTAGTACATATCAAAAAACGTATATATTATTGGCCAACATTTTACTGTTGTGAATTCACCTGTAGGTATTTACTGGAGGTCTACTTTGTATACAGAGTAATTATATCTACGGTGGCCGACAAGTACAAATGTGCTGCATATACACACAGGCGCTGCAAATACAGAAACGCGCTGCAAATAAGAAAACAAATGCAAAAAGAAAATGCTGCATATCCAGTCATACAACGGAAGTGCTCCAGGCCTCTAGGGGCAGTGCTGAGCTTCCACCTGAGAGACAGACAACGGACGTATCAACGTGTGGAGCAGATGAGTGAATGAGAAGAAGAAAGTTATTGGTGGGAGGAAAATTGGAGTCGGGAGAGGCTACATGAAAAGGTACATATTCTTTTTTCTTTTTCTTTCTTTCTTTCTTTTTTTCTTTCTTTTTTCCACATGTGGCCCTCATCTTTTACTGCTGATACGTCCGTTGTCTGTCTCTTGGCTTTTTGCATTTGTTTTCTTATATGCAGCGCATTTCTGTATTTGCAGCGCCTGTCTGTATATGCAGCACGTTTGTACTTGTCGGCCACCATATATATCCCCTCTTTGTTTTTTCCTTATCCAGATTCCAGAGACCACACTTCCTAAAGCAAAACCTGGTGGTCCAAAGAACAGGGCACAGTCATCTATCCCAGCAGCCTTTGCAGCAGGAACCAAATATAGGTCAGACTCGCAGGAACAGTATGCTAAAGAGCAGGTGATCGCTCTCTGGATTGGGCGCCGGATTGACCATACCCAAAAGAACAAAAATCAACAACTTGATTGACACGCTTTACAATGACGAAAAAAAAAATTTAAAGAGAGACTTGCCAGAGCACGCAAAATAACAATCAGCCTGGACAGATGGACCAAAAACGGACTCACAGCGTCATTTCTGGCAGTTAGTACATGCTATTTTTGCACTGAGGAGATCAAAGCAGAGCACATACTGCTGAGACTGAGATTTTAATGTGCCATCAGCTAATTAGAAGCATTTTAACCTAAACAAAGAAAAGCGTAAAATTTCCAGAAAAGTAAGTGATGCTTTTGAGTCTTTCTTTTTCTGCTTTTGTCTTATCTATCTAGGTTTTGAGTCATAGTTAGGACCCCCTGCCTTGTACACACACTGCAACTTGTGGTGAAGATGATTCACAAAGAGGCAAGTGTCAAACGACTACTGGACAAAGTTAGAGTGCTTGTCAAGCTTTTCTGCAAGTCGTCAGCGGCAAATGAGCGGCTGCTGCAGCTGTGTCAGCATACTCTGGTCCAGCACATACCTGATGATATCACGGCTTCTCCAAGTCAAGGACTCAGTAGCTGATGGGATGAGCTGGGGCTATCTACTGCCAAGTGAGTGGCAGAGGCTGACTGCTCTAAGAGATTTGCTCCTCCCCTTTGCTGAGCACACCCAGATGCTCCAGAGCAACACGCAGTCTTTTTCCCTTGTGGTACCTGCCCTCCTGGACCTGCGTAGTCACCTGTCTGACTTCCCCTATGCCCAGGGTTCGAGCTTCAAGGACCTAACTTCCCTCGCAAAGAAGATGAATGCAAACATGGAACAGCGGTTCAGCTGCTTTCTCGATCACACTGACTCCAAGTTTTCACTCGTCACCGCTGCTGTATGCTTACTTGACCCGACAGTCACCCCTGAAGCACTCCTTGAAAACGATGATGAACAAATTCAGGAGCTTCGAAGCAAAGCAGAAGATTATATTACTCAATTGGTGCCATGAGTAATACGGGAGAAGGAGGCTGAAGATGAGGAGCCAGAGGCGGGAGAAGAAGAAACAAAAGAGGAACCTTCAGATTCTTGTCAAAAGCAGGCCAGCCATCCAGGTTTAGCCTCTCAAAGCCGTGTGTCAGGCAGGAAATGCAGAAATCCAAAGAACACCTATCACAGCTCATAAAAGAAGAGGGTCCAGAGACTGCCCTTGACTTTTGGGTTGCACAGGGAGATTCTGTTTATCCAGGCCTGAAACCTATCGCCTTAGATCTTCTGGCCGTGCCAGCATCTCACACATTTGCTGAGCGAGTCTTTAGCGTTACAGGTGACCTCAGTTGTGGCCGTCGAAATAGAGCAAGAGTAATCCTAGAGAGAAGCGCTTTCCTCAAACTGAACCGGTAGGCTAATTCTGCTAACAGCAAGTTGTTACTGTTGTTATCACTGATAACAGATATCCAACTGTGTTTGTCTGTTTGTACTTACTGTGAAACTGCACTAGGAGCCCCCCTCTGATTGGTTTAGAATGTTTTGTTTATTTTTGCCTTAAGTACCAAATACACTGTTTACAGTGTTTACAAAATTCAGGGGTTGTCTTATTTTACAGACATATCATGCACTTTTGTTTTAATTTGTATGGAGAAAGTTGAGGTAAGGAATACTTACAAAGTCTGTCAAACTCAAGTTAGGTTTGTTATGTCATTTTTGAAGACTTCCAAGTGTCATGTTTGTTTCATACCATTCAAGTATGTACGTACAACCTAACAACCACATGTACGTCAGGGATTAATTTAGTTTATTTCAGTTTTTCTAATGATGGTGTCTTCCTCATGACTGTTTTCATAAATGTTTCATTGCTGCTCCCAGAAGTAACAACAGGTTGTTACTTTTACAGGTTGAAATTACTAACATAGAAACATCATAGACAGGTCTTTAATAAAAGATGTCACCCTTTATGTCAGCATGTTCCTGATAAAAATAGCTTCAGAAAAAATCTTGTCATACTCAGTCTGGTTGGCAGAGCTCATATGAGCAACTCACTGTGATTACTTAGGTTGCAAAGTTTATCAAACTAATCAAGTTTGAAGACTTCCACGTGTCATGTTTGTTTCATACCATTCACGTATGTATAACCTTACAACCTTATGTACCTCAGGAATTTATTTTTCTTGTAGTACTCTTAGTTTTAGAATATTTGCAGCTTGCACAAGGTTAAAGGATAACTTCGGTATTTTTCAACCTGGGCCCTATTTCCCCATGTGTATGTGTGTGTATGAATGACAGCTGCAACTCGTTTTAAAATTGGTGTGGTATTGAGGTACGCGGATGCAGCCGGCAGCTGCGAAACGAGTTATAACGGTAGATATCGGGGCAAATTGGTCCGTCAAAGTTTGTGCATTAAACGTGCTTTTTTTCACCACAGTCCGGCTCAGATCACCAGTGTAATCTCTGTCAACAGTATGCTTCACTTACTGCTTGCTGTGTGTGACGACATCTTGCGGGATCTTTGTTTGTTGCTGGAAGAAAACAGGAGTCATGCTGAGAGCCAGTCAGAGCGGAGTTAGCTGTCTTGGACTTCAGTTGAAAGTTTTACTGCAACTATTGAAAACAATGGTTTGTGTTTTTGCGTCATCGAAGTGCAAGATCAGGATGTCGTGCAACACCCCGTACAGCTTTTACAGGCTGACTTTGTCGCACAGCAACATGCTGAAATTGTGGCTAATTGTGCTACAACTGGATGCTAACGCTCCTGTCCAAACACTGTGCCTGGCAGACCATCGGGTCTGCGTGCACTTTTCTCAAGATGACTACTGCCAGCCCAAGAAGAGAAGACATCCAATCCTGAAACACTTCACCAAACACACCTCAAGAAAACAGCTGTCCTACTCGCTGCAATGAAGACATTCTTCAACAAGCAAAGGTCCTGTGAGATGTCGTCACAGAGTGAATGGTAAGAGAGACGCTTTGCATGTTGTTGACAGAGATTACACTGGTGATGTGAGCTGGACTGTGGCGAAAAAAAGCATGTTTAATGTACAAACTTTGACGGACCAATTTGCCCCGATATCTACCGTTATAACTTGTTTTGCGGCTGCCGGCTGCATCCGCGTCCCTCAGTACCGCACCAATTTTAAAACGATATGCACCTATCAATCATACACACACATACACATGGGGAAATAGGGCCCAGGTTGAAAAATACCGAAGTTATCCTTTAATATAGACTGGGGTTGTATAAGCTAATGTCTGTTTTACTTCATAATAGTCAGAGAGATCATATGCATGTTCTCAATTGCACTGGCAGTGGCAGACAAGGTCAAGTAGAGCATATGTGTTCCTCATCTATTGCTCATATTTTTGGTGTGTGTGTTAGTTGCACTTTAAGAGGTTCTCAGAAATAAAGCCACAAATAAAGTGTTTTGTTTCTTGGCTGTCTTGGAGTGGTGGACATTGATTCCACTCACTGTCACCACTTTATCTGTATTTAAAGCACTATTCTTAGTAGATCAGCAAGTATAGCATGACAGAATTGCATGTTCATGGATGGGAAAGTCCAGGCTAGCGCTATCAAACTGGTAAGGAATCTGGTTATTATACAAAAGTGTTAAGAGAGTTAACTGTAGCTTTACGAATTGTAAGACAACCTGTAAACCTCGATTACATTTTCCTATATCTGTATTGGCCTAATTTAATGTTTTAAAATCATTATTTTTTGACTGAAGTTAATGACTAAAACTAGACGAAAACTATCAAGGATAGAAATGACTAAAATGTGACTAAAACTAATAAGCGTTTCGTCCAGAAGACTAAGACTAAAACTAAATCAAAAATGGCTGCCAAAAACAACACTGATGCAGAAGAAATAGATAAGACTCCCAATATCTAGATATGAACATTTTGGTGAGTTTTACACTCTTTTCAATTGAGTTTGAATAAAGTGTGTTTTACAAGGAGTTAACAAGGCAATTTAAGTTGTCTTAGTTTGGTTAAAGGGAGAAACTTGACTTCAGAAGGTGTACAGTTGTATTTTTCTGTTTAATAAGGAAAATGTGTGAGAATGTTTCATTTATTGACACATTCAGTGTATTTTGTTTATTGGATGTAGTGATAGTGTACATAATGTAGTGAATTCACTGCTTGCACACATGTCCCAGCCAAGACCACTGGAAGTGGGGGACAAAAATATCACCAATCGCCAGTTGATGGGCTGATGGTGGCCAAATGGAAAATTTTAACATATCGCCCAACCCTGATTGTTAAGGAAATGATAAGCTGAATGTCATTCACTCCTTTATTGTCATGTGTAACCTTGTGCATCAGGTACGTGGGGCCACAGATGACTGTAAGCTGCAGCGACAACACATGGCAAGCACCCCTGCAGCTGCTGAGCCGTTTATCCCAACCTCTGGCTGTAATAACTTCGCACAAGGCTCAAACAAAAAAAAAAACTTGCTAAATGGAGTGTCTGCGGGGATCAGGGATGAGGAATTGACTGAATTAAACTTTATCAGGCACCTGACAAGGTAGGTGAGTCACTTTGTGAGTTAATATTGAAGTTAATGTTAACACCTGTGAACGGTTAGCAAACATGATTAGCCAGCATCAGCTATCTAATATTAGCTTGCTTGCTTGATTATATTGGTGTTCGCTGAATATTTTGAAAAGATGTGCGCGTTTGTTTGTTTGGTACACTTCTTCGCCATGATTGTAAAATAATTTCATCTTCCTCGGCTTTGCACAGAGGAATGACAGCAACCTCTTGGTCCTCTCACTGCTCTTTCATTAGGTTTATCTGTGGGATGTCTCGGTTTTCCTATGACTCACTTGGTACTGAGTGTTTTGTGATTGATATCGGGTGATTTGGTTGTGTGCTCTCTCTCTCTACCTGTCAGCGCTTGGAGAGCTGCGTTTTTTCTCTACTCCGCTCATCACTGGACTGTTACAGCGCGTAATGTTTGTCTGCACTTTCTCACAGCAGTGAGCTTTATTTGTATAATTTCATACTGAATTGCAATCATCAGTTTAAAGTGGTCATATAACAAACAAATAATCAGTGCAGATATTGTTTACTTATAGATGACGGATTGATGATAATACAGTACATACTTTGAATCCTTCAGATAAAGTTATGCAGTGTTGTAATGAGGCCCGATGACAAGCAGCTGATGACAGAATGCTCATTACAACCATTAGAGACTCAAGACTTGCAAAAAAAATTTTTCATGTTTATAAACCACCTCCACACATACGTACATATAGATACTATATTTAAAATCCGCTTGAAGCTGTGAAATGCTCAACACAGGTTAAAGAGAAGGATGTGCTTGAGAGGACACACATGACTCTAAAATGTTTGGCTGAATTTGAGAGAGTCTGAGTCTTTAATCGTTTTCCACACACTGTGCCTGTGTTTTGCAAATCACTTTTTTGTTCTCGTACCCTCTACATCACTTCATGTACCCCTTGGGGCGCATGTACCCCAGCTTGGGAATAGGGGTTCCTCAGACTACAAAGATCATCCATGATTTTATTTCATCTATTTCACACTGTAAGGATAAGTGTCTCCGTTCAAGCTTCAGTCAGAGTCAAGTCTCAGATGCTAATTGGTGTCACACCAAGAGACCACTACATCCCCAACTTTGGAATTAATAATTTGGCTACCACTAAGATTCAGTTTAGATTGAACTTTTTTAATGAACATTTTTAAAGCACCAATAGTTTCCAGCCTCTGGGCAAGTTGTAGACAGTTTTCGACCAATTGCGACCTCACATCCTGCTTAAATGCTCTGCAGTCTGCAGTCCAAAATATGACTCTCCACATTATGTGTGAGTGAAGCAGCATTCATGGTTTTATTTCAGTTCCCGGGTGCAGGTGAGATTACCATTTAATGATAGGCGCGTCTCAAATACTAATTGCATCAGGGCCACCATAAAATCCATATCTCAGTCTTCTTCTGAGTGAACTCTGAAACACGAATTCACACAGTTAAATGAACCTCAATCATCTCAACTAGTTTTATTTGAGAGGTAAATATTGCTTTTATTTTATTTTTGCAATGCTATGATATAAACAGCATGGCTGTCTTTATGTGACACCATTGTATTATATATTTTGCATTTCACTGTGTTTCAATTTCCCATTGTGGCAACTGAGAGTAATAAAAGTTATCACTCTAAAGTGTTGTAAAAGTCTTATAATATCTTGATATTGTTGTATTGCCTTTGTGTTTATCTGTTTAATGCTTCTTCCCTCTGCAAAAAGTGATATTGTTTGTTTATACACTCTTAGATAAAGGGGTTCTAACATGGTTCTGCCAGAAGGGCTGGGGTTCTTTGTAAGAGTAAAGGTTAAAGCCAAAGAACCCTATGCTTCTACTTAGCACCTTTATTCCTAAAAAATATATGGTTGCACCTAGTATAGACACAAAGGTAAACTTTTTTGTCACATATGCAGTTATATATTATTCAACGAACAATGAGATTCAGTCTCTGCAGTCAACCTGTCTTTGGGCAAACTCCACACAAAGGCCCTGCCTAAACCGGGATTTGAACCTTCCCGATGTGAGGCAACAATGCCAATGACTGCACCAGTGTGCTGCCAAGAGATGGTAGATCATGGCAAGAACCAAAGCCCTTTTTGTTTAGACTTGATTTTCATTTGTTTTTACTTTGCCCACTCCTTAAATGCCAAAAGATCTAACCTGAAGGGATGACAGCCTGCCAAACTCTTTTCAGTAAACAAGGCTCTGCAAATTAAAGTGGCTTTAATTTACAAGTACCAAAACAGCCTCAACAGCCTGAACCTCATCAAAACAAATACCAATATGAGACAGCTAGAGACTGCCACAATATTTTGTTTTCAAAAAGGCAATCTCAAAAACATCTTCAGATCTTGGGATGTCATCAAGTTGGCAGCACTCAGCGTCCCAGGTCTGGGGAAGGCAAACAGATGAACAAATAGAGCCGCTGTTCACTGTGAGGACACCAAAAAGAAAGATCTAATATTAAAAAAGACTGCACGCTGGATTGTGGATGTAATTATGCTTGCTTACAAATCTCAAAGCCTGCCCAGTAACAGTCCCTCCTGCTTTGTTCCAATAAACTATTGTGTGACTGTGGGACTGTGGGTGGGAAGTCTCTTGCATCGAGAATTGGAGGAGACCTCCTACTGTATGTGTTAGAGGGCAGGTGAAACGAAGTGGGTGGGAGCACTCTGTGACATGGAGGTGCATTCCTCCCAAATCAACACTGGAATTAACAGTGAAAAAGATAGTAGTGCTTTCCAAACTGCAAGAATACTAAGAGAAATAATAAAAACTGAAAAACCCTCAGAAAAAAGTTATTTTTAAATATGTAAATATGACGACTGCATTTTCAGGAAGTATATTGTGGACTGGAGGACTGGTGAGACTAAATTGACTCGCTGGACGTGTGTATGCTTAGTGGGAATAGCTGTTTTTACTCTGCCTACCCTTCCAGGCATTTGCTGAATGCTAACATTTTCCAAGCTATGATGCTAACTTTTGCTCCAAACTGGACAGGATCAGGACGAGAGCAACTTAATCTATTATAAAATTAGCAGGCACCTGTTCTAATTTGTTTTAGTGAATAGTTACTGTAATGAAGTGACTGGTCAGAGACAGGAGCTGCTGCGGACACTAAGTGGCTACACCTGTGCCTGATGAGGACTGAGGGTATGGACTATGATGCCTTGAAAGCGAGAGCGTTGTACACAGGCAGGCTGTTCTGGGCAGAGACACTTGGTGTGCTTACTGGGGGTGGGTTCCATTCCCATGGCAGTCAGGGCTGCCAGCTTTAAAGACAAGTAGCTGGGTGGCAGGGAGAGAAATGACTTGGCATTTCTCATTTACTTACTTTGAGTAGCTGCAACAATCCCCTCTGGGTATGGTTAAGGATAAGGTTGGGGTGATGTTAAGGTAAGGGGATATACATAGGCTATCGGCAGTGAAACAGACTTAGCCACAGCAGCTCATGTTTTTTGTTCCCGGCTTTTGCAGAGTCTACTAGTTTATAGCACTGGTAAACATCACAGGCAACTGTTAGCATTTAGCGGAGGCCTGGAATGCCTGGAAGGGTATAGGGGGTCTGCAACGATTAAAGGCTTTATTTTCTCAGAGACTTTACTTTTTCTTTTGAATTTGGCATCCATAGCTAGCCTAGCCTAACTAGCAATGGCTGAATTTAGAGGAAAAGGCGCCAAGCTGTGGACATAGGCTATGCATGTTTTAGTTTACAAAATATTAAAACTTTTTTTATTTGGTGTACAGACCACACATTTTTACGACTAGAGAACATAAAATGACTTTAGGCCTACAACAATGATAAATGGAAATGAAAATGCAGGTACAAAAAACTGTTATTCATACATATTTTTTGTCAAAGCCACAGCAAGCCACTGGAGAGAGGCAAAAGAGTTGCATGTGGCTCTGGACCCCTGGATAGCCAATAACAGCAAAGCGGGGGCATGTTTTTCTGAGCTGACTTCACAAAGTGATTTTGTGTAATAATGAGGTGTTTAGTAAGTGTGAACCATGGTTGATTTTCAAAACCACAATCAAAACACTTAAATGTAACAACAGGTATATTTTTATATGTCATTTGCTCCTTTGCTGAGGGTAAAAGCAAAAATACCAAGAGAGTCCAAAGAAACCTTTTTAGTGCACAACCCAAACGTCTTACATTTCAACATAAATTACTGCTTACTCTCCATTACGGAGCAAAACTGTTATATTGTTCAGCCTTGTTAGCTGCAGTTGCCATGTGAAGTGGCACTCAGTGCCCTGGGGTTCTGTGTGCCTCTGCTAGTCGGTTTCTCCTCAAGGGCTAGTAGGGTTTTAACACCTGCTGTGCTTAAGAGTGGCTATGGTGATACTTTAGTTTTTGCTGGCTGAAGACAAAAAGGTAATTTGTTGCCATTTGCCTAACATGTTTGCTACTACTGCGAGAAGGAGCAAGGCAAAAAAAAAGACAGATGTTGTGTTTTCTGCATGAATTTTCTGGTGTTTGTTAATGGTAGTAAGTCTAATGTTAAACTCCTGAGAGAAGCCTTAGCGTGAAAAGAGAGTGTGTTCCACGTTTTTCACTGAATATTTAGAGAGATGTTTGGCACCAACAGCCATTACTCCAGTGGTGTTTATACTGTAAAACACATACAATTTTCGTCAATTTTTCAATCTGAGGGTCTCAAATGAAGAGTGGATTTACAACCGTTTTGAATCTTCCCTGCGGGCTTCTCTTGACCCCTTTCTTTCTGTTCTCTTCAGTCACTTCTCTTTCACACTCACTCCACACACACATAAATTCAGAATTCTGGACAGTGACGGGTAGTTCCTTGGCTCCTTTGAGATATGTGGCTAGACTAAAATTAAAAATTGCAAGAATAAGTGTAGAACATTTCTTATGTGCATCCCATTCCAAAATTTTATCTGAAATGACTGTAAAAGAAAACTGTAAAACCTCTTCACCTCAGGGCCATTTTTCTGCTTGTGAAATCATAAGCACTGACAATGGCAAAGGGTCAGAGTGCAGGCTTATTTAAGTGTTAGTACCACATGTTTGGTGAGAATGGTTTGGGTAAAATGAACTATGAGTAGGCGTGGGCTGGCATCAATCATGCACATCAAATCAGCTGCAGTCATTCCCCTAAAAAGCAATGTTCGACTATACTTTGCTTGTGTCTGTGCAAGCATTGTCATAAAATCACCAAGTGGGTGCAGGCTCAAGAAAAATCTGCTTTCAGCCAATGAAATTGATACTTCCTCAGTGCAAGGTCACTGCAGTTGATTTGCACCAGCATGAAAATGGGCCCCAAGATATTTTATGGGACAGTGTTCTGCACACAATATAGCCTGAAAGGCTTAGATGTCACTGCATTTGAATTACATTTCCTTTCATCGTGAGTTTGAATCATCCTGTATACAATGCTGTGCAAAAATACAAAATAGAAATTTGAGAAAATATAGCAAATCACACCCTTGTGTGATTATCATCCGCTTTACCCCCTTTTACAGCCAAGGTTTTGGTGTGGCTATAGAGATGGCAACGCCAGTTGTTTCTCTGACATTGATCTAGTCTGAAACATTTCAGCAAATATTTGATTGTTTGCCATAAAACAGCCCTTTCCCCTATAAATTATTTTATATACAACTAATCATCAAACTGTTCAATCACTGTTTATTTAAGTCGAGATAAAATATAAAATGCCTTTTTCACCGGTTTAGATCACATCTCTATATACACCTTATTTTACAATAAACACCAGAATGTAAAAAAATCAAAAATCAATTTATGTGTCCTACCTGTCTAATCTAATCATGTTTTCTTCCTCTAAAACAAAATCTGATGTGTTCTTACATAGGCTTGAACCAACCAATTTCAACCAATAATATCATAACATTCAACCGTCAATCAGTTTTTAACTTTTATTGGCACAAGTGTAAGATTCATTAGTTGGATAGCTAACAGCAGGATGGCATGGCAGGTTGTCACATCCACTTTTCAGTGTTCAAATCAAATTCTTTCTGACGTTATGTCCCACCTGCCTATCCTGTTTCACTTGGAAATATGTCATGATATGCTAGAAGCTCTCAAAATGCAGTTTCATCCGGACTTTATCATTATGATTTTTCTGTAACCCTAACCCTGACAAAAGTGCTTTTGTTACCTAAACTTAAGTACAATCACAATATTCCCTTTGTTCTTCCTGTTGGTTTGGTGAATAAGTGCCCTCTTTTGGACCTTTTAGTTTTCTATCATTTTGACATGCCCTCTGCACTCAGCACTGGCGGCAGTGACTTGCACCCTGCACCCAGAACAAGAAATTGTCCATTTTTGTTTTCAGTCTCATTTTTGCTGAAAGGTTTCATAACTTTGTGCTGCACTCCCTCCCTTTGTTCTTTTTTTTGTTTTGTTTTGTTTTTGTTTTGGCTTTTGGGGCCTTTATTTAGATAGAAAAGAAAAGGGGTTTTTAACCCCATGCTGTGTCTGCTAGCTGAATCATGAGATAGCCTACCACAGGTATCTATAATGTTATGTCATTGTCATTTGCTGTC
This sequence comes from Lutjanus campechanus, assembly GCA_027495735.1. Classification (NCBI taxonomy): domain Eukaryota; kingdom Metazoa; phylum Chordata; class Actinopteri; order Lutjaniformes; family Lutjanidae; genus Lutjanus; species Lutjanus campechanus. The sequence continues at coordinate 18,160 of JAJHUR010137341.1, read as the reverse complement.
CTTATTGCCCTTTGTCATTACTATAGAGATGAGAAGCTCTGAAGTTTCTAGATATGTTCTAGCTCTGTTTCTCAGTTGTAGCATTAGCATATCCAGTGGCTGGTATACTGTTTACACTGAGGCATATAATCTGATTAAGCATGTTGCTTATTATATTTTTTGTTTATGTTTTTCATTCAACAAAGAAATCAAATTTAGCAATATACAAACATAGTTCATAGGAGACAGGGTGGCATGAAGTGTAGTACAGATATTCAGGTTTGATATTTGTTTTTCTAAATTAATTATTTTGACAGCTAGTGAATGGATTGCTATGTAATTTGGTGCAGACATTTGATGTGTCACACAGGATAACATTTTAATAACTGGCTATCCACTGAGTTTTCACCTAGCACCATCATCGGGTCAAAATTTCACTTTGTCCAGTGTGGCATCAGCATTTTAATTGTGAACATTTTACTGTAGCATGCTGGCAATAACATTGATCTCAAAACATCACTCCGCTTAAGGAAAAACAAACAGAGCTGCTGGCACCACTATAGACTTAGAATTATCAGTTGTTTAATTTGCAATTATAATATTTGCTTCTGTATTTATCCATTACTTGGTAACGACCTGTGAACCGTTCCAACTGTCATGCCAGGGTAATCATTAAAATACTGAACAACTGAAACCAAGAGTGGAAAAAATGCATCTATCCATTAAACATTTTTTACTTCCAGTGTTTTACTGTGACAACACCCCTTGCTTTTGAGCAGCTTTCCATGCCGGCTTGGAAAAGCATCACAGCCACATCATCTCTTCTTTATTTGCCAAGCTTCCTGTCAGCAACTGGCTGTTACCTACTGGAGCAGCCACCTGGACAGGCCCCTCAGGCTAACAGATATGTCAGCTTTCTCCTTGGCTGCAGTTGACTTCCCCTCACCTGTCCTGTGAATGTAGCCAACTGATCTTTGGCTGGAGGTAAGCAAGGGGAGAAGGAATTGAAAGGAAGGGAATGAAAGCAAAATAAGGGAGGACGGGAAGAAGAAGGGAGGTTGAATTGGGAGAGAACTGCAGAGAGAGAGAGAGACCGAGGAGCAAGTGAGGGGGTGAACACCTGGGACTGGGCCTTGATCCAGCTTGGACATCTTGTCACACCTGTAGCATCGTCTGTCTGGCAAGAGCGAGTGAAGCGAGTAAGGGGGTAGCCATCTGCTCCATCATGGCCTTCTCCAGTGAGCTGCCATGGGGATTTTCTTGTCCAGCCAAATGTACAGCAAAGGCCTTGCCGATAGACAACAGCTCCCGTCCTCCAGCCGTGCATCCCTCCTGAGCTGATTAATTTGTTGAATTTTCAAATTAACATCCTCTGGCTACTGCTAACATAGCTGTTGATCCAAGTCGTGGGGACTAAGGAGGGGTTAAAGGCAGAATATTAATGACAAACCTCACCAAGGAGAAAATGTTGAGGGAAGCTTGTCAGGGAAAATAATCTCCCTGTTTCCATTTTAAGCACTATGAGGATCAGAACTGACCACCCACTGCAGAATTTAAAGGCACTAATATATTATTGAAAGGTTTGTAATATGTTGCTTGCCGTGGTGGAGAAAGTGACAGCTACTTCAGCGTATCTGTGTGGTTTTTACAGCACTTGAGGATAGAAAGACTTCCTGATCAAAGCACCAAAAGTCTCTGTCTGGGGTATTAGCAGCATTTCACTGGATGAAGAAGCCATCCAGTATTCATTGTGAATATTAATGATTCACCACATATACTGTTGGGTACGTGTCATCCATGTTGCTACACCTATCAGGCACACAAGAAAATGTAAGATAGAACCATTAGTGATCATCAATATTTCATCATGCATCAACCCACAGAGGATGTTAAGTGTGAGTAAGTGTGTGAGTGTGTATGTGTTACCAGATGTGGCTGTAACAGTGTATTATCCTTCTGTTGGTTTCAGACAGCAAAAACTGTCTGAAAAATACCAGAGCTTTTACAAGCGATCTGATGGCATTTCATGTAATATAGCAGGGCTTTTTCCAGAAAAATATGAGTGGAGGTGTATCTGAAATAAGTCCGGCTGGCGACAGCAAAGAAACAGAGTAGATGTTACAGGTCCGAGTGTGGTCCCTGATGGTTACAGGTTATGCTGTCCTTGTCTTCTGGCTGCTCCTATTAGGGGTCGCTGCAGCGGAACATCTTGCCAGCAGACTGGGCCTGGACCACCTCGGCATGGATCTGCATATTTGATTTGAGATAGACTTTTATCACGCCAGACGCCCTTCCAGATGCAACCCTTCCCATTTATTTGGGCTTGGGACCAGCAATTTGAGAATGCACTCTGTGATCCACAGATGACACATGCTATGACCTGAGCCACAGCCATCCCTGACAGATCATGCAGGGACACAGCTGGAGAAGTTGTAAACAGTCTTAAAGAATACAGTATATTGTTCCTTCTGAGCAACAGTTTGCTTTTGAGTCAGAATGGCACCGACGATATGTTCCGCAACCTCTGAGAAGTGCCGCGCCAGAGAGCAGTGCAGTCATACACTATTTATACCTCTACTAAATCACCTGAAAATAACACCAGGGTGCCACAGTATAACCATACAGACCTGCACACACAACAACGAAGACTTGCTGGCAGGGCTGATCTCTTTCACAACGTTCTTCTTATGCATGAAACACCTCGCAGCGCAAACACTGTTGTGAATTATTTACTAAACAAGGTGAGATACATTACAATTACAAAATCGGTCAGATGTAATCATCACCAAATCAGTCTCATTAGTTTTTTTAATCTCTATCCTTATTAAAACTGTCTGATTGAAATTATACTCTGTCTGTCTTTGGGTGAAGATCTGTGGTGATATTTGTTTATGTTGTGATGCTCTGAAGCATCCAGACATTTCCAGAGGTAAAGGTGATCATTAATTCACATTCACATGTGACTGGCACAGCTGTTTCAGAGCTATGAGACCAGCGATATGGCTAGGGAGAGAGTATTTCATAATCACCACACTTGCTGATCCATATTCACCTTTACCCAGACCTTTTGCAGGTTGTGCTGCTGAGGTTAAAGTGATGGTGTTATGCATGCTTTTGCACTGGGCCTGAAATACAGTCAGATGAGCATACCACTTTTATATTTGTGGTTTCCACGACCTTGTTGCTTTATATTGCTTTTTCCTAATCAGCTTTGAAATATGCCTTTGAGGAACATGACGTTTCTGCATCTATAGTATATATGCATTTGTAATTTCTCTTGGGCAATCAGATGGAGTGTGTGACTGTGGCCTGTCCACGGCAAGATTACAGCATACTTGTGCCACACCATACAGTGGCACAGTTTTATTGCAAGCAATGAATAAAGCCTCATTTGCCACTCTTCATTCACTGGAAATGAATTAAAAAAAAACTGAAGTGCTTTGTTGTTGTCCCATGTCACAGGAATTCAAACTTTTCTCAATTTATACACCTACATGATCAAATGTTTAATGGATATGCTTTTGAAATTTGATTTTACTTGAGTGGTTAAATGCAAAGTTATTGCACTTTCAAAAATCAATCCTTTTTAACATGGCAGTTTCAGAACAATGCATTACAATGAACTTGGCCTTGATATAATAGGCTCCACTCAATAAAAAATACAGAGTTCCTCTCTTCCTGCAGCAGTGGCACGCATATTAGTTTAGCTTTTATTCAGTCTATCAGGGTCCAATATTGTGCCTACTGCACTTGTAAGTATCAAATTCATTCAGATCGGCTAATTTAGTTACAGTTTTAACTTAACTACACTTACTTTCAAACCATCATCAAAAATCTAATTTTCACATAGCTCTCATATTTTCGTGTAACATTCAAAGGTCTGTGTACAGAATCACCATGGTGATAAACAGCGCACACAACAGCAGTCAAAGTGAGCAAGACTGCAAATAAAAATGTATGAGGGGCTTATTGAGTCTATTTGTATGCTGTCACAATTGACAAGTTTAGGCCACTGTAACTGATATTAAACCATTTCACATTTTCTTATTTATCACATTTATTGCACTTCACTGAGAGACAAATCAGTTTTATGAGAGCGCTGAGTCAGATGGATTGGTCTCTTTTTTTGAAAATATTTAACATCTACTGCTGAAAGACCAAGGAAAATACACTATATATTAATTTTATTATTTTTTGTATTTAACACTGTTATTGTTGTATTGTTGACAAGGATTATTGAAATGGCATATACACCTGTTTTAACCACACATCATAAAAAGCTCTAGTGTGTATTCACCGCAACAGCTCTTACAGATTGGCCAACACTTCTTATATTACTTATGCTCGTCATTATCAATTATTGTAATGAGGGTAACAAGAAAAAGTAGGATTTTGGATAATTTGTGATTTTCACCCTATTAAATGTTTTTTCAGATTTCTCTTGCACGTTGTCAGGATGATAATAAGTTTTGATCAAAAACATTGTCGTTTTATGTGAGCTACAGATTTTGAATAGACATTTACTGTGTTTTCTAAGATTTATACACCGAATATATTCCCAACATCATGGGCTGTCTGTTGAGATACCATGGCCCAGAATATAACATCAAGTCAGTGAAATGGGAAATAGCCCATGGATAAAACACATAGCAATAGGTATGTGGCCAGAAATCCCAAGAAGAGGAACAAATTCACATTTTTGGCGACTGCATCGCCTAAATCATGTTATCAGATGTGACAGAAATGCTGCAGGCAGAGCTCAATAGAGGCCAACACAAGAAAGTGTGTCGTGCTCTTTTTCCCCGTGTCCTCAAAACAGGCAGGAGCTGTAACTTGATCAAAATAAATTGATAATAGTAGAGTAGGCTACCCCGTCTTACTTGCTACAGGAGAACATACAGTATAAATTGTTTTCTATATCAAACAAATCTTCTTTACCAGCCAACAATATACTGGTTGAGAGAACACTTAACCAAGCATTTATCCATAGGGAACTTAAAAGGTGTGTCATTTTTATCTATTTGCTGCCTCTCTGGGAGGTATGAGCCTGGGAGCTTTGTGCAATATTGAAACAGATGAGATATGCCTCTTATTTATAGTCTGTGCAGTGTGGACTTTTCTATTTCTTCACTGCATTACAGAGACAGTGGTCTGCTCATCCAAAAGTCAAGTATCTAATCTAATAAATCAATCAAAAACAATTGATTAAATAATAGTAGGGACTGGAGGCAATTGCAACTTTATTTACATTTTCCTTCTTCACTCACAGGCTACTTGAAATACACTGGGCATCTTTTGATATAAGAAAGAAAGAAGTGTGGTAAATAATAGCACAATTGATATATTTTCACTAATAAGGACAAGACTGTAATATTAAATTTAGTGCAAGAAGTTAGAATGTTACAATTTAATTAACAGTCATCAGGGGCTACTGTAACGCTAAAAATCTGTCATATTAACCCACCGTATCTTGGATAAAGAAAAAAAAGCACACCTCAAAGTAATCACATTACTGCTGCAGCATCTAATGATGTTGGCTGAGATTTTGTTTTAGTTCAAATGTATTGAAAGCAAAGTCCTTTCTATTTCTTATTATTTAGTGAAATGTGATCATTTTCTAACAGAAAACAAAGTCAACACAGACAAACAAGGTGCTTACATTTGGCTGTGTGGCTCAGGGACAGTTGTAACTTGGTGCTACAATTGCCTCTGCTTGCATCCGTGATAAAATCTTGTGTGCTGCTTAGCAACATACAGTATACTAGCATAGATTGTTCATGTAACTTTTCACTAATAACCTCAGATAAAATTGATGTAAGTTTAAATTTGCTGTCATCAAAATTTCAGACAACAGAAGAAAAATACTGCAAATCCAAAAAGTGTGTTTCATACCTCAAAATCATCTTTTGTTTAAAATTTCTGCCATAGTGAAATGATCTCCTATCCCCAGCATCCAATATGGCTCTCTGTTAATATCAGTGTTTTTACCTACTTGAATGACCTACTTAAATAAAACAGAGCCATGTAGCATAAAAGCACTACAGCCTGCACATTGTTGTGCAACCTTATGTTGTAGAATGACACATTAATAAACCTTGATTTACACTATAGTTCAAGATTGCCATTTAAATTAATTGTTGAAGTGCCATGGCATTTAGAAATGTCTTTATTTACTGCAAATCATTAACGTGAAAAAGAAAGATAAAAAAATACAGCAGCACAGTTATTTGTTGTAGTTTCCACCTGGCTTTCACATCTTTGTTCAAGAAATTACTACTTGATGATGCATTTTTTCCAGTAAAGTATTAATCATAGAGTATGTATACAAGAAACAGTCATTTCAGAAGCCGAGCTTGAAAATATGAGCATAAGTCATTTGTAAAGCAGCATGGGACCAACTGACATAAAAAACATGTCTATTATGAATCACCTTTGAAAATGCCCAACTGTCACATTTTCCTTGAAAATAACTGGTCCCACAGCTCTTAGAGGAAGCCAAATGCGTAAAAACACCCATCCACAGTCACAATAATACGTTTACATAACTCCCTCTATCAAAGCTATTATTTTCTGTGCAGCACTGCCAATGTAGTCACCTCTGCTACACCAAGCCCACTGAGGTAAACATAATGAACAATAGCAAAACTGTGGTCTCTTTCCATGCACCCTGGGAAGCGTGGTGAAGATGGAGGAGTGGAGTGGCTAAGCTCAGTAGAGATACGGGAGACTTACCTCTTTGAAACTACGTGGCTGCCTGGGCCACCTAGTGAGAACAAACTTTATTTGAACTGAATAATACTGTAAATAAGCCACTTGCTGATACATTTTAAGGATAAATTAATATTTCTATACTAGATACAAAGGAAACTATTTGGCATATTTATAAGTGGACTGTGCAGTCATCTGCAGCCCTCTTACTCTGTCTGTCCCATCTTTATAAAAGAGTTTTTGCATGAAAAGTAAACATAAAGAGTAATATAAGCAACTGAAAGAGCACTGAAGAACACTGAAATAAATACTGTACTACACTATATCTGTTGTTTGACAAGATTTGTGGGGCTGAAGTGGACAATAACATGACTTGCTATACAATTCGATGCAATTTCATTTAACAAATTTATCAAAGGGTAAAATATACATGCACTCTCAATAACAGCAACAAAAAATATAATAACCTGGTACTGTGTTTTCTATTTGTAGGTGACTGTACTGGATTGAATTACTTTATGTAGTAAAATCATGCGCAAGTCCCACAATTTGCTAATAACAGTACTTTAAGACAGTGAGTGGTTGCCGCTCTCATGAAAACAAAACTATTTTCTTTTTTCTCCTTTTTTCAATAGGACTACGGAAGCGAAGAAAGAAAAGGGGGTAGAGAGAGAGGGAATGACATGTAGCAAAGGGCTGCAGACTGAAATCGAACCCAGGCTGCAAAGGTAAGGACTTAGCCTTAGGCCTTGTACAAACTGCCAGCCCAAATCCATTTTTTGGCATATCCAGGTTGTATCCAGATTGATTTTAGAAAATCTGGAAAGCAAGGACTTGAAATGCAATTTTTGCAAATCAGATCCAAGCTACATTTGGGGTTGGTTTGAAATGCGATTCCAATTGGACTTCTTCATTGTGTCTCAGTCCGAAAGCTCTGATTGTTCAAATTGCATTTCAAAGTCTCTTTTGCGTCACTTGCAACGTGACACAATGATAATATCAAACCCTGTGGGAAAGCAGTGCATCAGATCAGCTGAGGAGATTCCATGCTGCTACAGTACTAGCAGAGTGACGGACAACACACAGAACAACAGTTTGTGGACAGACGTTGATATAAGACAGATGCTGAAATAAATTGTCAGCTGCACTTGTGTACCCTGACTTGACAGTTTGATTGTTTTGAGGGCATCACCAGCGTTCATACTTACGGCCTGGCCTGTTTGTTTTTGTGTCGTATTACATTTGTGCTTGTGTTCCTGTTTTGAATCTGGTGTCCATATTAACAGGTAAGAGCAGCCACACAGCTGGTGTGAGCTGCACTGCTTATGTGTGGCTGTGGCCACGCTTTATCTTTTTTTTCTGTGTGGCGCGTGTGGCTCTTAGAAAAAATAAACAGTGAAAATGATCTATTGACAGTCATGCTGACATCATATTAGCAACATGGCAACTCTGACACTTTCAATGTCTGTATCTCTAGAATATGTCACAGACATGAAGAAATCAGTGGCAGAGAAGTATTTTTCTTTTTTCTTTTTCTCTCTCCCTCTCGCTCTGAACAGAGGGGAAAAAAAATCTCTGATTGCCTTGTGGATACAACTCTTTCTTCTCTTCAGAACTCTTCTGCAAACTCAGTGTAGAAAAATAGGCTTTTCAGCGGCAGCCCCACAACAAAAACACTGTCTGTGTTGACACCACAGGCATACGAGCCGCAGCAGTTCAGCAAAGTAGCCGTCATTCACAGGTACAAGCAGGCTGTGTGGCTTTAGCATTATTGACGCCGACGCTGATACCACAGCAGTCCATGCAGATTTGTTTGGTGATGTCTGGATGCACAAATCTGATCTGAGCATTTGCTAATAACAGTGCGAACAGTCTGTCTTAAAGCGATACTCCACTTTGTTAGAATAAGCCACTCAGTATGTACTCACCACTATGCCGATGTGATGATGGGTGAAGATCTTCAGTTCACAAAACAATCCTGGAGTTTTAGGAGAAACAGGGTAGCAGCCTCATCCAGTACAATGGCAGTGAACGGTGACCACGGATAAAACGTTAAAAAAAGCACACAAAACAAACACAAAATGTCTCCATCCTGCTTGTGTGGTGTAATCTAAGTGTCTGCGAGCCGCGACATTAAAAATTAACCGCAAAAGGTGACATTTACGCCACGTTTTTAGCCATAATGTCGCAATTTTTAATGTCGCGGCTCACGGACACTTGGATTATACCACACAAGCAGGATGGAGACATTTTGTGTTTGTTTTGTGTTCTTTTTTTTAAACATTTTATCCGTGGCCACCGTTCACTGCCATTGTACTGGATGAGGCTGCTACCCTGTTTTCTGCTGAAACTCCAGGATTGTTTTGTGAACTGAAGATCTGCACCTATCATCACATCGGCATAGCGGTGAGTACATATTGTGTGGGTTATCATGTAAAGTGGAGTATCACTTTAAGGTCCGATGCATCGGATTTTGAGTGAATCGTTACACCCCTACTAGTTACTACTACTGCTAGTTTTGCTATATAATTCTATCATATCACCATTACCGCTATTTTAAGCTGCAATCTTACTGCTAACTCTGTCAGTTCATGCTGAGATTGTAGTTGGTGGATAGAAGCAGTCTGTGGTGTACAGGCTGATAGAACTGGAGGTAGCTGAGAGCCACTGCCGAGAACACCAATGTTGCAAGCAAACAAACTTCAACTTCTTTAAATGGGAAGATGTAGTCCCAGATAGTGATCTACCCATCTCATTTGCTCTTAAACTTCATTTATTCTTTTTTTGTTTCCTCTTTGCATTTTCCCTGCACTCTTTGCTATGCATCCATCCAATTTTCTATGCTTTTGTCCCCTTAGGCTCACCCTTCTTCACCTTTCCTTTATCTTTATTTTTCAAAGTCTTTTGCCTCTCTCTCAGTTCTGCTCCACATTTGATTTATCTGGCTTTTTTGGCGGTTCCCCTCTCTCCATTTTCTCTTAGCCACATTCTCTCCCTCCCTCTTCATGAAAGGTTTATAGAGTAGACAGGAGAGGCACATCTCGAGTGCTACTGATGGAAGAGACTGCAGGACATTAGCTCGGTGATGTCAGAGTAATTTTTTCTCGCCGCTGATGACTGAGAACAGTGTAAGACCTGATGTTCAATCTTCTCTTTTTCCATGCATCCTTGTGGGCATTTTCCCTCCCAGGATCTTTCCTCTGTCTTTCCTTCAATGCATTTCTCACTGTTACCACCTCTATTTTTAAATCCCCACAATAATTACCGTCTAATGTCTGTCTATGGAAATCTCACAAGAAGAGTTAAATCTCCTTTACACCAGAGATCATGAACATTATCAGCAGAGATGGTATTGTAACATGACCAAAAATAACTCTCCAAAACTCAGCTTCACATCCTGCCTATGAATATTATAAACAGAAAGAGGGAAAATGTGCGTCCTTGTTGTGGACTCATCTCTTTTCTGAGAAAATTGCTCGTACTCTTGATTTAAAGCCAAAAACAGGAACATCAATGACTCATAGTTGACAGCCCTCACACCATATTCTCTCAGCTTTATTTAGCTGATAGAATATCCTGGGAATAGAGGCCACAAGCCTTACTTTAATACTGCACATTACATATAGACATGATTAGTATATACCCATGACCTCTTTATTATCTGTGTAAAGGAAGAAGAAGCAGTCCAAACAAGAACTAGGGTAAGTCTAACAGAAATTGATTCTTGTTTCCAGTATCCTCTCAATGGGTTCCTTTTAAGAGGCTGAGAAGTGCAAGTCCTTGAAGGTTAGAGTACACCTCCCATCCTGTTAACTGGAAATGGGGACCAGCACCCCATCTGCTATTCAAAGGCACCGTTCCCCATTCCGAAAGTGTGTGTGACATTGAAGTGACGTGTCAACAATAGTCCAACAGTGTCCACAGCTTACAGCTTTTCAGGACAAATCTGATCTAGAGCCGGTGTCTATGCTTCTAAGGCGCTTTTTAACTCCCCTTTGTGAAATCTGCCAAAGCTCAAGCCCCTCTGAATCATCCAGCACTTCCTCTGGAGAAAAGACCATATCAAAGGAAATCCTTGGAGTGCATTCTAACTTTCAACAATGTCACTGGTCAAAGTTTGGATTTAATTGCCTCAATTTAACTACTTGGTTGATGTTGTGACTCCCACTCCTTAAAGTGATACTCCACTCTGCGAGAATAAGCCATTTTGTATGTAAACATGGCGAAAATGGCGTCTTTTGCGGTTAATTTTTAATGGCGCGGCTTGCGGACACTTAGATTACACCACACAAGCAGGATGGAGACATTTTGTGTTTGTTTTGTGTGCTATTTTTAACATTTTATCCGTGGCCACCATTCACTGCCATTGTACTGGATGAGGCTGCTACCCTGTTTCTCCTAAAACTCCAGGATTGTTTGGTGAACTGAAGATCTTCACTTATCATCACATCGGCATAGTGGTGAGTACATACAAAATGGCTTAATCTCACAGAGTGGAGTAACGCTTTAAGGCCAGTTCAGACCAAAGATTCACAACAAGGTGAAACTATTTCAGAACATTGTCGGGGAAAATTAAAATTTTGTAAAGTGGCCAGTCTTAGGCTGTTGGTGTCGCCCGCATCTCAGCTTGTCCAGTCTGTAACTGCAAGTACCTAATTATAACTATCCTCACTCCTCTTTCAAGAAACTTCAAATTTTATTGAACTACAAAAACACCTGAAAAGCTGGCAAATAGAATAGAAGTGTAGAAACTACACACCACAACCAGTTGCATTTGTGTATTCTGGCAGGTTGCAGACCAACGCATTGCAAGTAGTTGCAAGTTTCAGTTTACATTGTAGCAAATCCTTGGTCTGAACTGGCCTTTAGTGACCAGATTATTTTCTACAATATCTTTAAGGGGCTCCAAATATCCTCACTAGTATCTTTCAATGGATTTCTGAGCCAGTTACTATCATGAGGAGCACTACAGTATCAGCTGCTAGTTATGGCTTTCTGCGACTGCTTCTAAGGCAGATGTTTTCACAATGACCCATTAGTCTCCCAATGTACAGAGGAGAAGCTTGGAGGTAACGCTTGAAATGAGTCTGAGAACCTCCTATTGTATGTCCAACAACTGTACAGAACAGCGAACTGAAAATTCAGCTCTGCCTTTTGAGTTAGCACTGAGGGCTGGGTCCTCTGCTGACATGAGCACAAGAATAGCAACAGAAGAAAAACCTTTGACAAATTCACTAATGAGCAAGACACCAGGACAGCGATAATAAAATAATAAAGGAAATTCCTAAATGATATATTGTCACAAACCAGCTTAATGCACACAACAAGGAGGGGACACAAGCTAAGGTTAAAGTACCAGTAATGTGTTTTTATTGGAAATAAATAAACATTTCTAAATGATGAGTAAGAGATGGGAAGATTAGCTGTGTGTGGAATGTATGGATGTGTGTGTGTTAGTGTGTTAAGGTAGCAAAACATAAAGCAAAATCAAAACTGGAGGTGTGGAGCCTGGGCTAGAGATAAAGATAACGAAAGGTGGATTGGCTTAGCTACTGGTTCAACTTGGATGCCTGAACAGGTGGCACCACATTAGGTTAATGTTGAGGGTCCCTGACTTCTGTCTCCTGCAAAGAGGACAGGTTAGTTACTGCAGACAGAAACAAAGGGATCATGATTCATTCTAGTGAATGGAGGGATTGTAGGAAACACTGAATGTACTCATCAGAAAGATAGGATTCGAACTGGAACCAGCTTGCACTGGAAATACACACCCTGGCCAATGACTAATCAACTGACAAACACAACCATTGACCAAGAAATCATGAACTGTGGGGGTGGAAATACAAAATAAATGAATTCATCTGTCTGATATATGGAGGACGAGCTGAATACACTCTGCTGATAAAGTGGTCAAATGCGTTGAGTGCCAACAAGAACCATCACCACCAAATACCACTGCCAAGGATGAGGACTAGAGCAGAATAACTCACACAGCCTGAGCCTCTGGTGGGCTGCAGGAATTAGCATTAGAAATTTTACCTACATGGGTTCCAGTCATGCTGTTTCCAAAAACTAACCAAACTGAATTGGTTATCACGTTGGCCCTTCAGCTATTGAAAGTGTATGAGTTCAGATAATGTGGGGCATTGTTCTTGAGTAGAAAATAATAGCTGCAAAACATGTAAAAAGACAGTGAACTCTGCAGTATTGAATTGAGGAGTTACCCACTGTCTCCATGTATAGCTGCACATTTTTTCAACCGGAGAATGCAAGAATCATTTTAGACCCAACAACAATGATACATGAAAATTAAAAAAAAGAGAACAGTCATTCATTTCCATTTAACTTTTTGTCAGAGCCACAGGGAGCCACTGGAGAGGGGCAAAAGAGCCACATGTGGCTTTTGAGCCACAGGTTGCAGACCCCTGGGTTAGACTGTTGTGTTTCTGTGTTCTGTGTGTATAAACTAGAGCGCATTAACAGCATTAGCAGTGCAAGGGACGGATATACTGGTTCTTTAAAGTAACCTGGTTATTTTCATTTACCTATCACTAGGGACTTGACTCAACTCTTTCAGTCCAAATCAGCATAGCATTTACAATACTGCTTATTTCAGTTCCAACAACCCAACTCTGAGAAAGAAAATTACCACCCTGTCGCAGACAGGTCAAAGGCGGGTCATCGTCTGGCTCTGGTGGCTCAAACATGTATGTCTGTACAAGTTCAGTTAAACTGCCAGATAAAGCGTCTATATTTCAGGTTGTAGTGGTGTTTGACACTGAGACAGCAGACTAGACATGCCCCCAGTGTTTCATGGTTTTGAAATTGTATATACTATGTATTCTTTTATCATTCAAATGTCTGGGTGGCTAATAACACATTTTTCTGTGGTGTGACAAACTCAGAACACATATTTATTATTGTTTTAGGTGGCCTTTAAGCTTGTAGAGCGTGAGAAAACTGTGTGAAAAGGCTAATATTAAAAACAAACGTTATGTCATGTTTGTAAATTGTAGTAAATTATTAATCTAGAAAAAGCACCTATAAATTAATGTCATTTGTACAACCTATAATTATTTTAATTAATAATTACAGGAGATATAAATGAATAACCCTGCTAAAAAGGGAACCTGTGGCTTGTGGCAAAAATATTGTAGCTTTTTGATGGATCTTCAACATTGTGAACTCTAAAAATCAGGTCTTGTTCCTTGTAAACCCTTACCATAAATAAAAATGAGAATCTAGTTGAATCACTGTTGCACTTTGTGGAGTCAGAAATGACTGAATGGGTGAATGGATGGATAAAGAATACTGTAGGCAGTAAGGTTATGCCTAAAATCTTTTCCTGAGCCAGGATGAATGTGAGGTGAAGAGATGATAAGGTCTATTACTAGATTTTGCTTTGAGGGAAGATGGAATATGAAGTGATTGTTAGAGACAGTGGGGTTATGGGAAATTAGTGTCTTGGTCAGTGTGTTTTGGGTTCAGATAGATTAGACAAGATAAAAAAAATACATGAGGAGAAATTTGGAGGAAGGAGGCATCTATTTATCTATCAATCAATCAATCATCTGGCTCATACATCATTTTCTAATATAAATGTGACCAAAATATTTCCGTGCTTTAAAAGCAGGACACAGTAGCATAATGGGTCAGTACCGGGCCCTAATACAAGATTATCAAACCGGGCCCTGCCCATCACAATCAGACATAACATAACATAATATCGGTGAATGAAAGAAGTGAGAGCATGCAGCTTTAAAATGGCCATCAACAGTGAAATGCACCGCAGTGATACAGAGGAGGAGTCATAATGACAAGGCCAATATAAGGTAGCCTCCCTGACAAAATCTAGGAGCAGCATAACAGATTAAAGCATCATTGCTGTTAGATCAACTTCTCAAATATAAAAACTAACTGGTGAGAGCGCACCTTAAGACGGATGAATAAGTATATTTTAACAGGGACAGCGCACTTTAACACGGATGAAAATACAGTAAACTAACAGGTGACAGCGTTCCTTAAAACAGATGAAAATACAATATATGTAGTGACAGCCAGCTTTCACATTGATAACATTTTTCATGTCTGCATGTTGGCACTAGCAAATAAACAAAAAAAACACAATTGTGTCTCTTGATTAGTTGTCAAATAAAATAATAAATAAGTTCTACTTACATCATAGGTACGCTCTCCTTAATAGATACATAGGAACAACTTGTGCTTGCTCGTTTTCCTGAAATTTTCTGAAAGAAAACTAATTTTGGAAGCTGCTTTTTCTTCCTCTGCTGCTTCTTTCAATTCTGGCTTCTCAAACCAAAACCAAAGTTTTGTGTTTATATATTGTTTGTTTCTCATTTACTTGCTGTCTTGACATTTCACTTGCTAACTTTCTGTTGATTTTCCCTCGTGGTAGTACTGCACATGTCCATAGCTGCAATAACCCAGAATTACACACGGGTACACTTTGTACAGTTTTGAACACGAAATCGCACATTAATCGTTACTTAAACTTAATTTAGAAACATGACATAGATGTTTGATTCAGTAAACTATAAGCTCATGTATGTCAAACTTATTTTGTGTTATTGTAATATTTATTGCAGTATTTATTTGGTGAATGATATCAAGTATGTGACACCATGAACTAAGTGTCCAGACTGAATAATCTTCCACACCTCACAGGGCAACATAGCTGGTATGCAGCACCGTCAGCTCGCTGTCGTAGCATTTGAGGGTTAGGGCCTGCATCAATATACTAAGTTTTAGGAGGCTTGTGTGCACGGTCCCTGGTCGGTCGTGGGCCCTAATGCAACTGCATTACCTGCATATTAGGTACTTCCGCCTCTGGTAACACACCTCTATAGATAAATGGATAAAACTATAGATAAAAATCTCCTATTTAACCTCACTATCTATTTCAGCTATTATAAATACAAATAGTAATTGCATGTTCATATCTTGATTTATTTTGAATTGGCCTTTTTTGTTTTTAGCCACTTTCAAGCCACAATAAGCCTTTCAGATACAGGGATAATCTTTTTCGATCAGATGAAAAAACAAGCACTAACAAGAAGAACTCACAGATAAAACCAAAACCAATCCAACAGAATGATATTTTAACATTGGTACATGTTGTGAGAGAGGGATCAAAAGAGAGCAATCTAATCCTTTAGGCGTTTTGGGCAGCTGTTCAACTATGTTCTCTTTCTGTTGCTCTTTCCTCTCTCTCTCTCTCTCTCTGCCACGCGCTCTCTGCCACACACATGTATGCTGTACGCTGTGGGGAGTGTATGTGTGCGTAAAATTGTGTTTATATGAATTGAGTGTGCATATAGAAAGCTGTCCCCTCTGATCATGTTGACACGGTGGGCTCCGAGAGCACTGTTCATCAAGGACTGCAGACTGGCAGATACTAATAGAGAAGCAGCGGGTTGTGACTTACTCCAGTATTTACCACTCATGTACCTATTTATCATCTCATTATCCCCCAAGGCTGTGTCCTGCACTAATTAAATATGGTACAGCATTTAAAAAAAGGTCACCTCAAGAGTTAAACAAGAACATGTCAGAAGAAAAACTTTCCTCTTTCTCAGCTGGGTAGTAAGTACTGTAAGAGCTATGAGTCAGAGTCGACATTTAAGGGGATAATTTGTTATTTGACGTAGGGTCGGTGTATAAAATACAGAGATGGCAGTTGGCACGCCCCCAGTTAGGAGAAGCAGAAAGGGGCTCAGTGAGGAAGCTCAACAATGAACTGCTGTGGACAGGATCAGCAACATAAGGTATTTTAGCCACTTAAAAAAGCTCTGCCTAAAAAAAATCAATATCAGTTTTAATGTACACTATATTTAGAATAATTTTTCTACTTTACTTTGCCTTCAGACAGGCTTTTCTGATGGAAAATTGGCATTATATAAGCCAAATATGGCTCTCTCCAAAGCAACCAAACTCCATAGGCAAAATCGGTCATTTTAACTCACAGATCACAGGAATTGCTGGTCTAGTGTTGCCTCAATCTGTTAGTTTACTTGTATTATTGTGTGACTTCAGGGTCTTAAAAGCATAGTTTGGACTCACAAAAGTCACAAAATAAAGTAAAGTAACTAACATATCGAGGCAGCAGTACACTAGCAACTCCTGTGTTCTGCAAGGTAAAATTACTGATTTCACCTATGGAGTTTGGTAGGCTTGGAGAGAATGATATTTGCCTTATATAATGCCAGTTTCTCATCAGAAAAGACTTTCTAAAGGCAAAGCAAACCTGTGAAAATATTCTAAGCATAGCATACACTTAAACTGATATACATTGGCCCCGTTTTTAAGGGGCTAAAACTATTTTGCTGTCGAGAGCAGCACTTTGCTTAACTTGTATATCTCTGCTTGTACAAATTGGGGGTGTGTCGACCGCCATCTATTGTAGGTCAGTCTACTTAACCGTTAGCCAGTATGGTAGCCAACTAGGGATGTCATATCAGCCCGATAATATCGGTGGGCCGATATTATCGGGCTGATATTGGCATAAAAATGTAATATCTGTAAATATCGGTATCGTTTTTTTTGCCTATAATGAAAACTGATAAAATAATGCCTGGATTTCGCCCAAATGTGCGAATAAATGCTGTATATAGGCCTATGGGTTCCAGAGACATTTATCTGTGCGCAAATGATGATCTCGTCAAACTAAGTCATGAAGCGTATAAACAAGCGTGGATGGCTGTAGTAACAAGCTTGCTCGCTCTGTGCCTGACTCACGTTATGTCTATGGTTTGGAATTATTTCCAATTGTCTCCTTCGGATATTAAACTTGCGATTTGCAATGACTGCAACGCGTTGGTTATGCGAGGCGGAACCAAGACTTCTTCCTTCAATACTTCTAATTTAATCTCCCACCTCAGGATGAATCATTCAGAGAGATGCGTGGCATTTGTGCAGCAAAGTAAGGAGAAGAAGCAACAGGGACAGGCGGCACTGAAAAAAAAGCACTCACATGCTGTCAGACATTACAGCGTCTCCATCATAAGGCTGCACGCTGCGTGTCGCGGTGTTAGATGCAGTCGGTTTAATAAAGTCAGTAATCACAAATTAGAATTATATATTTATTTAAAAAAAAAAAACTTTTATTCACCGCGTTGGATTCTTCGGGAGATTTTAGCGTCTTTCTTCTGTGACTGGCGCATTTCACTACCGCCAGCTGTTTGAGGTAAATCCGTCCATATGCTGCATTTCTGACAGTATGTAACACAGAAGTCATTTGGTAAAGTATGAATCTAGTGCATTAAGGGTCAGAAGTGTTTGAATTCATGGTGTTTTGTTCTTGTTAATCAATTAATTATAGCCGCAGTAAGCTCCACCGTCATATGCACGCACGCGCGCGCGCACACTCGCTCTCTCTCTCTCTCTGTCTGTCTCTGTCTCTCTGCCTGTCTGTCTCTCCCCCTCCTTTGCTTAACTGTGCATTAGCCACAACCTC
>JAJHUR010137340.1:0-18542 GCA_027495735.1 Lutjanus campechanus | reverse complement strand
CATCTGTCGATTTCTGCAGAACTGTGCTGCTGTCTTTTCCTTCTGTAGTTCTATGTTTTTGCTCCCGTCTCGCTTTCTTCATGGCCGTAAGCCTGACAGTGTCATGTCAGCTGTTTTTAAATGTCAGCAGAGACAATGTTGGTTTCTCTCTCTTTTTTTTTTTCTTCAAGATGATGGCAAAGGTCAGACTTGAAGAATTTTTTTGACATTTAAAAAAAGACCCCCCAAAATGTTTATTTCCTTAAAAGACCATTTTTTTAATATGCATTTATCATTTTTGTAGATCTAAAGTGCTTCTCTGTAGCCTAAATGCCTAATTTAAGAAATGATTTAATATTTCACCAACTCAGACATGTGTCACAGGCTATGTCTAGTCACCTTCTCCTCTAAATTATGCCACTGGCTGGTTCTTCAGTCTCCCTGGGCTAGTTATGGATGCCCGAAAAAAGAAAGTCTCAGAGGAAAATGGAGAATTTAATGGTTTTCCTTTTTCGGGGCAAAAATGGCACGTTTGATAGAAAAGGTTGCAGACCCCTGGTGTGGGCTAAATGCAAAACTCTGTAAATAATTTAACTGGTATCTTATCCAAAAGAAACATTAACATAACTGATGAATCTTTTCATGTCATGTCTTTATTTTTGCACCAAATTATGGAAAGTAGTATTAATAAGGGTATCGAGAGAATCCTAACAATACCCATCCCTATTCGCCTCATTTTAGAGAACCTACGGTGGCCACAAACTCAAAAAATTCTCAAGGCCCTCCATTGTTTAGGTTTTTCCATGGACAAGGGCCTGTGGTCTCTGTAGAAGGCTCATTCTAAGGCAATGAAAACACAATAATTCTTATTTTCAGGCTAATAAACCCTAATGAAAACATCCTTATTTTCTATTTCTGACATATTCTTCCAATACATTCTTGCAAATCTTACACACAGGGCCTTTAATTGCCAAGAATCAGAAAAGATTAGTACCACTCTCATCTCTGTGCACAAAGTGCAAAGCTAGAGCCAGGAGAAACCAGCTGGTCTACCAGCACCACCAAAGCTCAGTAATTATATCTTGTTTGATTTGTACAAAAATAAAAAAATATATATATATTTTTTTAAGTAGAATTTTTGGTTTTACAGACAGTTAATGTGCTGGAGCTCACTGAACTTCATTGAAGAAAGTTAAACGGTGAATATCTGTCTTTCTTCCCTGTCAGGCTGGACTGTACCGTCTGTCCGGTGCCGACCGCACAGTGAAGGAGCTGAAGGAGAAGTTCCTCCGCAGCAAAACTGTCCCCGTGCTCAGCAAGGTGGACGATATCCACGCCATCACCGGCCTCCTCAAGGACTTCCTGAGGAACCTCAAGGAGCCTCTTCTCACCTTCCGCCTCAACCATCCTTTCATGGAGGCAGCTGGTATGTGTTTGTGACTGGTGTTAGTAGAGATGGAGAGAAAAAAAAAAGCAGTGGCTCAGTAAATAAAAGCAATTTATTGTAGACATTGAAATAACTGAAAGTTTGTGTAACTTCTGAATAGACAGCAGACAGGAGAACTGTTAAATGCAAGTTTCTGTGTTGTGTTTGCAATTTGTTCTGAGCAGTGTTGGAAACCTCAGGCGGGAAGGTGCTAGAACAAAAAAAACAAAACAAAAAAAAAACAAACAGGAGATTGATCTTTCAGTTTGTTTTGCCTTTGTAGTATTTATTTCTCACTGGAGTCAGATACATTTCCTTTCAAGCTGTTAAATCCACAGAACCTTCCACTTTTCTGTTCTCTGCTGACAACATTGTTTTTCTCTGCTCCCTCTCAGAGGTGTCGGATGACGACAACAGCATCGCCCTGATGTACCAAACCATCAGTGACCTGCCACAGGCCAACAGAGACACGCTGGCTTTCTTAGTCCTGCACCTTCAGAGGTTGGCAGCCCCTCTCCTCCTCTAAATATATTCCTAATATACCTGTGAGCTATGCATATCCCAGTGCAGCTGATTAATAAGCCTTCACTCTGCTTTGATGCCTCATATATTCCTGCTAGAGATTCAGTATTGGGATTTGCTGATATTCACAGAAGTCTCTACTCTCTCACTCTCTCGACTGACCTTTTTTTTTAATTTCGCTGTATCCTCTAAATTTAATTGGTTTAAATTGCTTTAGGCCAAAAATGTGCTACGAATATAATAAACAGCTCAAGTGTATCTCATTGATTTTTAACAGGCAAGAAATTCAGTTTGTTTAACCTCAAGTGCACTTTTTAAATGGTGTTTCGTATACATCAAAGAGACGTAATTGAATCTGATGAAATGTTTCAGAGTTTCTGTCAGTTCAGACACTCGGATGGACATCGGCAACTTGGCTCGAGTGTTTGGTCCAACTATCGTGGGTCATGCGGTTCCCAACCCCGACCCTATGACCATCTTGCAGGACACCAAACGACAACCGAAGGTAGGCCTGAATCATTTATCATCATCATTATTGTATATCCTGTTTCTTCAGTGGCTTCCCGCAATGTAGAAAACGATAAAGGAGCAATATGTCGCAATTGTGCCTCCAAAAATTAGTTCTGCAGCCTAAATGGCGAGTTGGAGCCATAGACATAGACCATAGGCTGATCAGCTGTTGTCCGTTAATGTAAAGTTAAACCCTTCATCCTGAAAACAAAAGCCCGCTGCTCTGAAAATACACATTCTGGAGTTGGAGTTCTGCCAGACTGCATTAATATTTTGTTTAATTTAAACGTTTTTAACATTTACTCCTTCTAAAAGATTATTAATGTTGTCTTAACTCATAAACGGATACTAACACCTTCGGCAAACATTCAGTATTCATTTTAACAAACAAAAGTAGTTATTCCGGCCCAGAATAGAAAGTCAGCAGCACTGATGTTTGAGAATCAAGTATTTCAACTTTGCATGTTCCTCAATCTCTGCTGACCTGCCATTGGGATTTTATGATTAATTACAGTAAATATATCTGGTTACTTTGGCCACACTCATGGTTGCTGGTGTTCTGTTGCAACACTTTCTGTATGTTGGAAAATAGTTGCAGAAAACATAAAAGACTGAGAACTATGTGGAGTTAGAGTGTTGAACAGGATTTTTTTGGTCAGACCTGAACTATGGCTCGGTGACACAACAGAGCCATGGTCCCCTAACACTATAGAGGCCCCCTGAACCGACTCACGGAAGACAATCCTCCCCCAAAACTGCAAATTTTTCTAAATTTTTTAATCATTCAGATTTGTCTGAGTGGTTAATAACAAATGTTTTTTGTGCTGTTAAAAACTCAGAAGACATATTTATTATTGCTTTACACAAATTTAAACAAGTGTCAGTGATTACTCAAGAGTTTGATCACTTTCTTCCAGTGATTTAGACTGGGTTTAGTCTTAAAATATCTGCCTTTATGTTTAAAAACTTCCCCAATAACAATATAATATTGAGAACAAAGTCCAACCTCCAGCCTGTTTTCTGCAGAAATGCCAAACCTGACTGTCTTCACTGTCAAGGTTGACAACTCAATGGACTCATGACCAGGTTGCTGGTGGCAACAGCCAGTGTGGTTCAAAACTACAAGTCCCAGAGTTCTGGGGGCAGCAAAAAAAAAACCTGTTGAGCACCTATTTTTTTCAGAAATACAACAGAAGAGCAACATTCTTTTATTATTATGTCTTTTTATATCATGTCATGCTGAGCTCGGTAAAAGGAGTCAATCACCTACTGAGAAGTTGTAGGTGAAGCCTGTCGCCTGCAGCTTTTCATCTAACAGCTCACTGTGGCTGCTTCCCCTTGTTCCATTACGCTGTGCAATATTTCAAACTGATCCACCGTCGAACAGCCTAAAATTACCCTGTCTCGTTTGCTTGTAGATGCATTTTTGATCACTGTCAGCATAAACAGGCATTCCCTGTGACTGCTTCACAATAAAAGCCTGTGTTTTTCCGGTTGAATGCTTTCAATGTGAACTAATTCATGTAAAGAGTGAGGAAAGCATTAATGAGATTAAAAACTAAAAACCATAACACTGCAGCTCATACAAGCATACTTTCCTGTGAATTCCTCATGTATAAGGGGGCAATTTGTACCCAGCGCATGACTGGCGGACTCCGCCACTAACGATGAAAACGACTAGCCTATATAGAGAAGTAATTACAAAATGTAAATATATGGAATGGCCATTGCTGAAACAATGCCAACTAGGTTTGCATTAATCGAAATATTAATTATTAACCGCAGTATGGCCAAGTGCAATATGCAAATCGCAGAAGCTGCAAGTTTTTGATAAAGGAAAAATGTGAGACAAAACAACATTATAATAAAGTATTGTAGTGCTGCAGAGATGCACTGGACTACAAATGTTTTCCAGTTGTAAGAAAACATGTTTGTTAGCTACACTCCCCAACACATCACATCATCATGATTTCAGTTTATTTTTTTTATCATGAAAATGAAAATTGTGACGCAAAAATGATTTTTTCCACTCATCATGAATTATATTGCAATCAAAATATCTGTCAAAATAATTCATTAAACAGGGACCATGTTCAGTTTAAAACATAAATGTCACAATTTCATGCACCAGACCAGATTATAGCTTAAAGCTCATTTGCATCTATAGTCTCAACATCATAACATAGTGTTACGTTATACAAGAGGATCACACACGACAGGAAAATGGTCTAAACAGTAAAATGTGCTGGTTTTTGAACCAGGTTTTCTTACAATAATGAGCATTTATTTCACTCAGATCTTTGTGGATGCTTAATTTGATATCATATTAACATTTTTATTATTTAAAGACACATGTCCAGTGGCTTTAACAGCAGACTTCACCAGGCAAAGGGCGATTGAGTTACTGTTGTAGACTTTCACCTTGATTCGGGATGAGTACAGTATATTGGGGCTGCAACTAATGATTATTTACATTGTTGATTAATCTATTGATTATCTTCTAGTGGAGTTAAGACCAGTATTCTAGTATTTTCTTCAGTTGTTTGGTCCGTAAAATGTCAGAAAATGGTGAAACATGTTGATTGTTTCCCAAAGCTCATGATGGCATCCTCAGATGTCTTGTTTTGTCCACAACCCAAAGAAATTTAGTTTACCGTCATAAAAAAAATTACTCAGACTGATTTTTATCGATTAGCAAAATAGTTCATTTAATAATCGATTAATTGTTGCAGTTCTATAATATATGAACATATATTGTTAACATGCTCTCATCAAGCCCTAAAGTTTTGTATGGAGAGTTTTCCTTTTTGTTTGTCTTCAACTTGTGCCCTTTACACAGGATGAAGGTCCAGGAAAAGGGCTACAAAGCACAAAGGGCACTTTGTTCTAGTACTAGAAAACACTACACACCAGAAAATCATCACAATACCATAGATTTTTTCTTTTTTCTTAAGTAATTCCCCCCTGTCTTGCCCAGGGCATCTGTATACCCGAGAGAGGATGAGGCAACACCCTGAAATAACCCCGGTCTTTTTGCTCTTTTACCCATCCCTCTCTGTTCAGGTTGTGGAGCGTCTGTTGGCTCTGCCGGAGGATTACTGGGGCCAGTTTGTGATGGCGGAAAACGTGCCGCCGAACCTGGACCACCTGATCATCGAGAACGCGAACTGCTACGCCACCCCCGAGAGAAGTACGAGCTCGTTTAAACGTTGTGTGTGTGTGTATGTGTGGTGTTCCAGACGGTGCATTTATGAGTCTGGGCGCAGTTGTTGTTCTTTGCTGGTTGATGTTGCATTGTGTTGTTTGTGCTGTTGCAGTGAGCATGCTGGGACCTCTGACCACTCCAGAGCACCAGCTCAATAAGACCCCCTCCTCCAGCTCCCTGTCTCAGCGCATGAAGTCTTCTCTGACACCCAGGTAAACAACACACGAGCACAGTCTCCTCCTGCTCTGCTTTAACACTGTTTCTACAATCAGTGAGCTCGTGATTAATCACCTGCTGCTGATTTAAATGTTCAGGAGAGCTTTTTTTTTTTTTGTTAAGATTTAGAGAAAAGCTGACTCCTTTGAACATCTTTCATAGAAGTTAATCTACTGTACAATATCTCATTATCCTTCATGGTCTCCGCTTTATTGACTTTGACTCTTAATTCCATTAAATGTCATTATGTGGGCTCTTTGTTGCAGATTTGGGTGCAAGAGCAAATCGGCAGTCGGACTTAATCGCCAAGGAAAATTCTTCGCATCTCCACTCCTCAAATAAACCAAAGCCAGACACACTTAACCTTTTATTTTTTTACTGCAATAACAGCCACATTTTTGCATAACACATAACACGGTACTGCTTTGATAATAACTATAAACACCTCCATCTTAGTCTTCCTACTTGTAATCGTTTTAATATTTCACAATGGTAAGAGTTGTATTTTGATTTTATATGTTTGTAAAAGGATTTTTTTTTTTTAACCAAACAGTATAGAATAGGTTTTCCTATCTATGCATACTTGTGCGTCTTTTAAAGCCGGTGCTTTTGCTAAATGTTTATCAAGACATTCTCATTTCACCTCCTAACACATGAGAATTTGAATTTGAAGGACACTCACACAGGTGAAAAGATGTACTGTAATATGCACCTGCTTTCTAAGTTTGATCATTTCTTTTGACAGTTTTTCAACTCATGTGTCACTCAGAAGTTGAAGAACTGATTCTTAGGCATTTCATTCTAGGTCGTAATTGAATGTGTGACTGCGAGTAACATTTAGTTTTGATGTTTGTACTTTCATTTCTGTCGAGTTTTATCTTCATCCCTTAGTGAATTGTGCTTTCAATGTTTATAGCCTCACAATGTCCCATCCTTTTTCTGCTGTAACTGTAAACACTGATTACAGATCTGTAAAATCGTCTCAGCCGTCCGTCTGCAACCTTGACTGAGTGTGACGTTTTTGGTGATTGGCATTAGTCTCTTGAAAAAGCGGGCAAAATGTTTTTTTTAAATCTTCACTGCCATTGTGTTTTCTAATATATCCTGCACCGTCAGTGACAATCAGGAACATTGTTCACTGGTTCATGTGACGGGCTGTAATCTCTGTGTGATCATTTTGCTCTGATGTTTATTGCTGTGTGTAATGTTTGTACTGTGGGAGGTTACTTATAAGCAATTCTGTACAAAAGGCAATTACTCTACAATTGGCCAGTTCATTTACCTTGGCATTATTTGATTAACTATTGGCACAAGTTTTGTACACAAATACACGCTCTAAAATTCATGTAACTTATAAAAATACGTTTCTAACCAAAAATGTCTCCTGTGGTTTCTGTTAATAATGTTGTTTTCTAGCTTTTTGAATCTTAATACGGTGAGTTTGGTGGGTATAAATTGAGCTTTCAAGAGCCAGTTTAACATGTTTAAAAGACCAGTGTGTAGGATTTAGTGGCGTTTAGCGGTGAGCTAGCAGATTACACACACATAGTCTCACTCTCTCCTTCCAAGTGTGCAGGACAGGGGTCAGCAACCTGTGGCTCTGGAGCCATATGCAGCAGTTTGTGGAGGTATCAGCTGTAGAGATGTCTGCCTTCTCTCCAATGAAATGAGACTAAATGTCACTCTGCTTGTGGTGCACAAAGCACCAAAAAACTATTTGGAAAATTCAAAAACCAGTGACTCTTTCTAAAAATCATGACTCTGTTAATCAAGATAATTCACGTACCTTGTGAGCAGTTTCATGTTGGAACTACTTTTTTATGCAGTAGAATCTATTTTCTATTAGAAAGAAAGTAGTTCCCATGTAAAACTGCTGACAAGGTCTCAACAGTGCTCAGGAAGTGAACTGGCACGTCTCCAGCTACCAGTCCATTGTACTTTTTCAAGTACGTTCAAGCTGGATTTGAACCAACTACCCTCTGATCCTCAACCCAAGTCCTTGTAGACTGAGCTACTGCTCCTGTATTTATGATTTTTGGGGTGAACTGACCCTTTAAGAGAGAAGCTCAAACCCTTGCTTCTGTCTCACCTCCCCACAGCTGGCTCTCACTGTGTCTGCTTAGTTTATATAAAAATTGCCAGACAGGTTCTTGTGAAACACACTGGCAGCTTCAGCTCCTCTGCTGAGTGACAGTTGTTCCAGTTTGACCAGTTTGAGATCCGTCTGTGACCAAGAATCTTAAACCTCTATATGGTAAAAATGCTCAACCTGTAAAGTTGGAAGCTAAGAGGTAGCTTTAGAGATTGGACCATATCTCACCCATACTGTCTCTGACACATGCAATAACTCTTTCAACAGTAAAATTACTGTCTCACCACAAAGGAAGCGAACTAATAGTGAGACTATAAAACAGAGCTCGTAAGATGCATATGAACCTTCTTCCTTGGACGCACCACTGCGATAACGCCTGGACCTTTCAGAGCGACTACAACACAACAATGCACTTATTTAGCTCTCAATCATTCAAAAGATCTTACACAAGGCAGGTAGATAAGATAAGGAATGATAAACTGGAATTTATTTTACAAAATGTAGATCACACCTGCAGTCATTTCAAAGTATTCTGCTGAGAAGACTTGATGACTTGAATGTGTAAATGTTCTTAGTGTTGAGGCAGTTAACGGTACGACAGTTGAGAAAATGTTCAAACATTATAACAAACATGTGACATCAAAATTTCGGCCACGGCCAGAGGAGAGGAGTGTTTCTGATGTAGTCCTGGAAGGCGGGGTCAGACCCCCACTTCTTCATGGCCTGCTTCTCCAGGATGGGGATGCCGCTGACGTGCCGCAGCAGGAACCAGACGAAGAGAGGCGACGCCACACTCAGGTACTGGTGACCCTGCATCACTGATGAGGCAGAGAGCCAGAGACCCGACCACTGCAGGATCTCTCCGAAATAGTTTGGATGTCTGCTGTAGGCCCACAGTCCACTCCGGATGAACTTCCCCTGGAGGCACAAAAGCAAATTGGGCGATCGGGTTATTATTACAGTCAGTGAGCGAGGCATTAATGCAGTTTAGGGTTGCACAACATCAGGTCTTGTTAACTTACAGCATTATCTGGGTCACGCTTGAAAAACCATTTCTGCTGGTCAGCGATCGCCTCCGTGGCAAAGCCGAGGCCCCAAACAGTCCAGCCGATGTAGTCCCTCGTTCCCAGAGGCACGTCTCGCTTCTCACTGTTCAGCATGAGGGTGGGCAGGAGGGTCGCAAATATCCAAACGGCTGAGAGGAACAGGAAAAGAATAAATCATTTTCGACCTGACTTATTTTAAGTGTATGAGGTGGCTGGCACACCCCCAGTTTGGAGAAGCAGCGAGGAGCACCAGCAAGGAAGATAAGCATTATACTGCTGAGGACAGCGAAATGTGTTTTAGCTGCCTAAAAAAAGTGTACAGTTCTATGTGTATGCCATATTTCGAATATTTTCACTGCTTTACCTTGTTGTCAGATGGCCTTTTCTGATGAGAAACAGCTGTTATACCAGCCAAATATCGCTCTGTTTTCCATTCAACCTGACTCTATTAGTGATATCAGTCATTTTGCCTCTCAGAATACAGGAGTTGCTGGTCTACCGCTGCCTCAATCTGTTAGTTTGCTTGTTTTTTTTTATCTCAGAGGTGGGAATAAATAACACATGTGCCAGTCACAAATCTTAACCTTCACATCTCAAGCAAGTCCCAAGTTACTGTGGTGAGAATCAAGCAAATCAAGTCAAGTCCCTGCTATAAATCAAGTCAAATCATTCAAAATTTTGATGATCAGTTTCCACCACTGAATCAGTTGAAAGACAGTGGTCGTGAAACTTTGCACCTAACTTTTACACCTAATAAATTTTTACTGATGTTTGATATTTTGTGGCATCAAAAATGAACAATGGATAGCGGAGCTCTGAAATTATAATACAGCTCTAAAGTGCTGCTAAGGTAGTGGCTGATATTTTTTCGGGAATCACAGGATTCCTGTAGGATTCCCATGGGATGGGAGTCAATTTTGGTATTCATCACGGGACTGGGACATGACAGGAAAACAGTGTACAGTGTATGTGTAATGAGGTGTGGATTGTAGATTGACGGGAGCAGGATGGGAGTCATTCTTCTGGGACTGGGACAGTACAGGAGTATTTCTGTGGGAGTGGGATGGGACAGGAGTGAAAATCCACTCCCGTGTCACCCTCTACTCTAAAGTGAAGAAGCATGAAACAAAAAATAAAAAATTACATCACAGTGTTTAAGCCTCGTGCTCTGTCTCCCCTCCAGGAGGATCACACCATTTCTCTTTGGCCTGTTAACACAACTGACTCAGGTGCTCCTCATATGACACTGCACACCACTGATCTCCTCTTACTACCATCATCAACATAATCCTTAAATCTAAATTTAGTTAATGTGGGACTAGGCCCTTCCATGATAGTTGTTGATAGTCAAGTCTAAGTCAAGTCCACCAAGTCAAAGTCATGTCAAGTTTTTTATGTTAGGGTGCCTCTATACCTAAGCTAGTAGAGTGCATGCCCCAGTATACTGAGGCTGTTAGTCCTCTGCAGAGTCTGTGGGTTTGGCTCCTGCCTTTACTGTCATATTTTTAGCTGTCAATATCAAAATAAAGGCAAAAGCCAAAAAAAATTCTCTCTCTCTAGTCTTTTATGTCCTGAAATTTTGTCTGACTCAAGTCAAGTCATGTGACTCAACTCCCCCACTTCTGGTGACTTTGGCAAATCTGAACTCACCCTTTAAAACACAGACGTCACACACAAACTAACCGACTGAGGCAGCGGTAGACCAACAGCTCCTGTGTTCTGCGAGGTAAAATGACTGATTTCACCCATGGAGTTTGGTTGGTTTGGAGAGAGCAATATTTGGAGGTGAAAATATGAATGTATTTTTTAGCTTGACCAGTGTAGCTTGCTAAAATGTGGTTTACTGCAGTTTACATCACATTGCTTAGCTTCTGTGCTGGTACTTCTCTCTGCTTCTCCAAACTGGGGGCGTGCCGACCGCCGTCTACTGTAGGTGATACATGAATAAGTACCTCATACAACCCCACGTAAAAAAAACCATAACTATCCCTTTAATAATTCCATAAATTTAATGCATCTAACTTACTGTAACCAACAGCTCCTACCTGGAATAAATGCATATATAAACAGCTAGAAACTAGACAGTGATTCATACAAAGCAACCCTCCCTGTAGTTGGGTGCTGAGTTGGTCAAGGACTGTAAAAAAGAGAGGAAGTCATTTACATCGCCTCCAAGTACCTTGAATAGTCCAATATACAAAGAAAGTCCCTGGGCTGTCTCTGACATTGTTGAACCTGCGATCATGACCGTCCTTCAAGATCCGCATGAAGAGGAATGTCCCCAGCCTGCAGGGAGGAGAACATGGTTAACACTCACTCACATTAACCAGGGTATTATTCATTAACCTGACGTTATGGTTTCACATTCATTAGTTCCTCCGCTGACCTCAAGGACCCTCCATGACTTACACAAAACTCTACTGCAGGTTTTAATGCAACAGGATATCATCTTAATTCTTCTGTTGGGAGTTTTATTGAACCTTGCACTGGGTGTGTAACAATAGGGGGGTCAACGCTGCTTCACTTACCTGAGTCCCCACGCTGTCACCAACCCAGTCTGCACCTTCTGACGGACGTGATTGGCTCCTCCCCACATCCGACTCAGGTGGGCGAGCAGTATAAATGTGCCAGATCCTGGTGGAATAAAAAGAGAGACCAGCTGTAGGTTGTCGGGACATGGGCACGGCGGATGGCTCCAGTTTTTCCACAGCAAGGCGTGTTCAATAAATCTTTTACCCAGGATACTGCAGACAATTGGTTCCAAAGTTCAAGGGTAAATTATCCCAGAGCACGGCGCGCAAGGGGGAGAACCAGACGAGGACGAGTTAAAAGAGAACTGTCAAGGTGATTTATTTGTGAAATTATTAAGAAATCAGACACTGGTGTCGACAGGTAAGATGCACTGTTCTATATGTGACTAAAGATTTAATGATCGTCTGTATTTGAGCCAAACAGGCACCCGACAGATTGATTCATTCTTTGATTTCGCCACTGGTTGTATTCTTAACTTTTAATGCTCAGAAATGTCAATCACCTTAACAAAACTGACAGTATAATTGGATAAAAAGCGAGGATACTCTATATATTCATTTAATCTACCAATCAACTAAATGAATGGTGAAAAATGTTGGTCACAAGCCCAGGGAAACACCTCTGTCCAAAATCCAAAGATATTCAGTTTGCTATCGTATAAGATGGAAAAAGCAGAAAATTTTTAACAGTTAAGAAGCTGGAGCTAATGCTGCATTCATGTGCACCTCGGATGGGGCCATTTCCCGAGTTGGAGAGTTGTTCTTCCAAACTTTTAAGTAGTATTGAGTAAAAAGCATGGATGCTGCACCGGTAAACTCCCTTAAACCACTAAAATATTGCATCACCTGACTTGTTATCAGGGTTAATAAATAAATAACTTTTCTAACTAAGGTCACTCTGTGTGGACAGCAACTAACGGTTACAACCTAACACCAGATTACAAATTACATGTGAGCAAAACATTGCAATTTATGAATTACACATCACAATATTTCTGCACCACATGAATGCAGGATAAGTAATGTTTTGTTTTTGGTTTGGAAAATCACAAAAAGGGCACTCAATTGTCAAAATAGTTGCAGATAAATTTTCTGTCTACTGGTTATTCGATTAATTAATTGTCTCAGCTCTATAGGACACATATTAAGACTTGGTTGAAGAAACACAGGCTAATTTATTGTAAGATTAGTTCTGATTAGAGTTCAGAAAAACTGTTTAAAATGAGTAAATCAAATTTTTGCACAATTAAGAACTTATCTCAGTTTAATCTTATGTAGACCTAAATTAAAAGGAGTTTAATCAGAGGGGAAATGCTCGCTCACACAAATTAAAACAAATAACTAATAAAAATTAAATTGCATTGTTTGCTACCTAGCTAACAAGTAAATAATATATATTATACTGTTTGCTAGCTCATTACAAAATATATATTGTTTGCTTGCTTGCTAAAAAAAAAAAAACAAGTGCAGAAAATTCATCTTAAAAAGGCAGCCATTTTGAAAATTAAACCTCCTCAAGTGTAAGTTTAAAGTTAATACTGGATCAAAGTTTTGGCGCAAAAGAATTAAATTTAATCTAGTTTTAGAATAAAAACTAAACTGAGATCTAATGAGATTAAATTTAATCTTTTTTTGTAAATTTAAAGTTAGTTAAGAAGTTTGGTGCAACACAATTTAAAGTTAAACCATTATTTAATCAAATTTGAACTTAATTCTTGTTTGTGCAACCCAGTAGTTCTTATTTGATTAAATACTAATCAAATAAATGTTTTTTATTAGTACAAAGTGATAAAAGGTAGCAGCAGTCACTACTGCAGAGACTGGCTGTGTTGATTTCTGACTGGGGCTCACAAAGAGCCCCTGTCTGATTTTAAATGAGGGTCCCAGGATTTCCTGTGTGCGCCCCTACTGTTGACACGGGGTCATTAAAGTTAAGCTGATGCTTCTTAAACTGAAGGAGGAGCTCTGTGACTGTTTCACAACAAAGCTCTTTAGATAACACCAGTTTTATAATGATGAGAGTTCAACATCTGAATGCAGCACAGAAGCCCGTTTCTTTTCAAATCAAATAACTTCTCCGCAGCTGGTTTGTGGAGACTTAACCTCCCTGCAGGATGTTTATCTTGTTTAAATGTGATTGATACTCTTTTCTGTCGCGTTTACACCAAATTAAAAGTGTTGAATAACAAGCAGGCTGCAGAAACAGTCAGCACATGGCCGCAGATCAACACTCACGAAGTTAAATGTTAGCCAGTTCTTCACGTTACCTGCCAGATCATAAAACTTCTCGGTTTTGAGGGCAGCAGCCAGAGCCCAGCCGGCCCACTGGATGCTCAGGTCGGCGGCGGCACATTTGACCAGAGTGCTCCCCATGATGAAGTCCTGCAAGTCGGCCAGCACCGCAGGAATATTCTGATAGTCTGTCATAAAGCCACTCCTCCGACAAAATATAAATACTGTGTGGTTAAAGTTCAACCGCTGCCATACTACTGCTGGGAGGGGCCTGGCCGCGGGGAACTCTGGGTAGTGTAGTTAAAGCGCTTCAATGGGTCTGAGCTTTTGTTGATCTTTGGAGGAGAAATTCAGGTGTTGCTGCAGCATGAGGACAGATAAGTAGGACTACAGATATTGTTATTATAGTATATGTATGAGTCATATGATATTTAGGCCTTCTATAACCGTGTGCATCAGAATAATATACGATATGATGAATTATTTTAGTGTTTGTATTAAGACAGAAACAAAACATTATAACATATTAACATAATAAAGTATTGGATATAGAATATAATATAGGGTGAAATGTAGTAATACAGCATAACATAATATATAGTATAATACAGCAATATAGCAAAGAATAACATAATAATAAGCTTTACTTGTACAGCACTGCTGTGCTACTTGTACTACAACATTCAAGTATTTCAGTATTCTATTACTTTATACTTTTACTTGTGAAGGAAATATTTATAGCCTTTACTCTAGTAAAAGTAACATTACCACATAAATGCTCAATTACTAGAACTAGTCCTGCAAGGAAACCGTTACTTAAGTAAAGTATGCAAGAATTAATAGCTAAATTTACTCAAAAGTAGCTGTGAGTGGTATAATATAGACATTTATTGCTGGATTATTTGATCTATAAATAGCGTTTTACTGTTGTAATTGATTGAGGCAATGCTCATTGTAACAATCTATAATATTTTATTAGATTATCATGTGTTATGTGTCAAATCTACAAAGTACCAGAAAATGGAAAAACTCAAGTAAATTATGAATACCTTAGATTTGATGTACACTACTAGATTAAACTACCCGACAGAAGGTAGTCAAACATAACTTCATATCCACCTGCTGCAACAAAAAATAATAATTTGAATAATTAAAGCAATGAAAATATACTACTAATAATAATATATATACTGCTTAAACTTTCAATACTTTAAGTACATTTTTCTGATAATTTTACAAACTTTTAAAACGCAGGACTTTGAGTATTTTTATAGTGTGTGGTATTACATTAATCTGAATATTTTTTCACTGCTGGGAGGCTTTCAAGGGCCTGGAAAAATAAGGATTTGATTTGCTACTTTGCTCACTTAGGTGAATGCAGGAAGGTTATTCAGATACGCTTCACCTTCCTCTTTTTTTATCATTTCATTTACTCTATGAAAAACCCACAGGAGTCAGATTTTACAGCAGCACATAGAAAGGCTGAGAGATGAAGAACCTGAAATAAATAAGAGGAATTCTAGAAAAAAGAGAGATAACATTTAAAAAAATCAATATGCAGTATATACAATACTTCTGACCATGTAAAATAATAACAAATATTTGTGTGAAAGACATCAAATAGTATATAGTGTTAGTTATATATTGTTATATATATATAGATATGTTCAGTAAAAGTAATATACACATACACCATACAATAACACCATATCTGCAATAGAAATGGTAAAGAATACCATGATGGAGCATATAATACAAAAAGTAAATAATGCAATTTAATGTCACATGTGACTACAACTTGTTTTACTGCATCCCTGGTAATAATAATAACTAATTTATGATAGAGGACCAGGTGCAGGTGTGTTGTTGTAAAGCACCTGTTTTAATGTGCAGCAATAAAACACTAAATACTCTAATGCAGTTTTAATGTTTTCTGCCTTCTCTGTTTCCCTTCATCATCAGGAATAAACACAGTCGAGACAAAACATGGCCGAGAACACAAGTCCAAAAAGCGGCTCTGGAGTCTTTGCTAAAAAAGTCCAGAGACAGCTGAGCCGAGGCAAAGAAAAGGTACCAGTCTGCAAGTTTTTGTTTTCCCCCCAAAAAACTTATTATACCATTTAGTTGCTGTTTTCTCTGAGTTATGTGCTTTTTCTGCAGGTTCTGCAAAGGCTGGGAAAGACCTCGGAGAGCAGAGATGACCAATTTGAGCATTGTCTCCGACAGTTTAACGACCAGCAGGTAATCGCTCCCCTTGCATAATGAGAAAATAAAAAGTCTGCAGTTAATTTTTGTGTTTATTTTGGATGGCAAAATGTTTGCACACTTGAAAAAAAGATGACTTCCAGTTCAAAACAAATTAATTCCCACTGTTGTCTCAACATGTTTTACTGTGTATGTTAACGCCAGGAGGATTTATTGACTGCACCCAGCGGATCAAACATCATCAAAGTAATAAATCTTCACCCTGGCACTCATGCAAACCTCTTGTCTATTTGCAGACTGATGGGAACCGGATATACAAAGACCTGAGGAACTACATTAATGCAGTTAGAGGTGAGAATGTTTTTTACTTGTAGATGGTGAAGAACTGCAGTGCTGTGTCGTCTGTGGGTCTCATGAACGATTCTGCTTTATCACATCTTTCAGCAAAGTTAAAAGGATGGTTCAGATTATTTGAAGTGGGATTGAGGTACTTCCAGTTTCTAGTCAGCCATGTAGGAAGCTAAGCAATGTCCACTACCATGGACAGGGTCAGCAGCAAAATGTGTTTTAGACACCTCAAAAAGGCCCACATCAATAAATCAGTTTTACTTTGAGTGTATTTTGACTGCTTTACTTTGCCGTCAGGCGTTATATGAGCCAAATATCTCTCTCTCTAAAGCAACCAAACTCATTTGGCAAAAACGCGTTTGGCACCAAAATCATACAATAACACAGACAAACTAACTAATTCAGGCAGTGGCAGACCAGCATCTCCTGTGGTCTGTGGGGTTAAATGAGTGATTTTTCCAATGGAGTCTGGTTGCTTTGGACAGAATGATATTTGGATATTCGTTATGTAACAGCGATTTCCTGTCGGAAAAAACGCTGAGTAAAGCAGTGAAAAGACCGCCTAGCTCCTTTTTTATTCTACATGTTTGAAAAGGTGTTCCACAGGGCTCTGTGCTTGGACCGTTTCTTTTTTACCATTTATATAAATGATTTGGGTCGAGACGTCATAGATGCTCATTTTCATTTGTAAACTGATGACACTTATTTACTGCTGTGCATCAACCCCTGCTGAACCTGCTGACCACTTGCAAAGTGCTTTTAATGTTACTCATGAGGGAAAGGTCATTGAAAAGGTTAATGCCTGTAAATCCCTGGACAATCTGATGAATGATTCTCGTACTTTGAATCCACATGAACAGACTTTGGTGAAAAAAAATCAAGGTTTAAATTATCTATGTATTTTAGAAACAATTTCTGTTTTTCTTTTAATGTAAAAAAAGAGACTATTAGTGATCTCTTGTACATGCATGCCCCTGCTGAGCAGCTCTTGCAACCCACTGGAGCACACATTGGTATACTTTCATGCACAAGGCCATTGTTCTGCTGCTCCGTCCTATCTATGTACTGTCACAGAAGAGTGATGCACAATATTCTTTGTGGTCAGCTGACTTTTATACGCTGTTTCTGTATCAAATGTTCATCCAGAGATTAGGAAAATGCAGTT
The DNA here is from genome assembly GCA_027495735.1 of Lutjanus campechanus. Taxonomy (NCBI): domain Eukaryota; kingdom Metazoa; phylum Chordata; class Actinopteri; order Lutjaniformes; family Lutjanidae; genus Lutjanus; species Lutjanus campechanus. Next base: position 1,065 of record JAJHUR010137340.1, on the reverse strand, counting down.
TAGCACCCTCAGACTGGAATATATTTTTTAAAACTCCATGACCTGATTTCATTGAATGCTTTTAAATTTTAATTTAGAAAGATCTGGAGATGGAAACTTTGGAGTGTTATTGCTTAAACTGATATTTTGGATGCATGACTTGTACTGTACTTTTATTTATGTATTATAACATCTGTCTGTTATGTTTTGTAACTGTTAATTATCTGTTCTTAATTTGTACTGCTGCCAGTCTTGGCAAGGACTCCCTTGAAAAAGAGAATTATAATTTCAATGGCACAATTCCTGTTTAAATAAAGGTTAAATAATAGAATAAAATCCAGGTAAAGGGTTGGACTAGAACAATATATAGAACAATATATTGGGAAGGGATAGAAATGTTCTAAGTTTCCCTCAAAGAACATGGGAGTTGCAGTCTACCGCTGTCTTGATTGATTGGTTAGTTTGTTTGTCTTATTGTGTGACTGAACTAACCATTTAAAACACCTAAATTTCACAATAACACAAACTAACCAATCAAGGTGGCGGTAAACCAGGGACTTGCATGTGCTGCAAAGCAAAATGACTGTTTTTTTTTTTGCTGAAGGAGCCTGGTTGCTATGGAGAGAGCGATTTCTGGCAGTTTCTTGATGTAAAAACAATGTCTGATAGCAAGTAAAGCGGCGAAAAATATATAGCTATTTTGCTGTTCTGTTTGCGGGGGTGTTCCACAGGGCTGTGTGCTTGGCCCACTTCTTTTCACCATTTATATAAATGATTTGAGTCAAAATGTGACAGATGCTCATTTTCATTTGTAAACTGATGACACACTTTTTTACTGCCACTGCTGCAAAATGCCCTTACAAATCACCTTGTCTCAACTAAAAAGGATGTAAATGTTCTTTTTTTTTTTTTTACACGATTCTGCTTTTTTACAGACATGCGTGAAGCTTCAAGACGCCTCTCCCAGTCTCTGTTTGATTCTTATGAAGCTGACTGGGCTGGAGAGGAAGATTTAGGAGCCATTGTAGAGGTCAGTATGATCATTACCAGTAATAATGCAAAACACAGAGCAGCTGCAGCTCCACC
>JAJHUR010137339.1:0-10606 GCA_027495735.1 Lutjanus campechanus | reverse complement strand
AAGACATTTCATGCCAACTTTTACGAGCTTGGTCATGGCTGGCTGCTTTTATTTTATCACAGAAGGAAAATAACATACGAACAAAAACTGCGGCTCACCTCAGATTCATTAATTAATAGAGGACATTTTCTCAAGTTATCATTTTTCTTTGTTTTTTAATATTACAATAAATATTGTGGACTCTTTATTGTGGTATCGTACCTTTAGTTTTTGGTACGATTATATCTCTACTAGTTATTCATTCTTTATTTTATATTGTTAGCTCAACCACATACTTGAAGCTGCATCTAACAGTTGTTTTGCATCAACAAGCACAGCAAGATTAAAATCACATGAAGTTAAATGTACAATATGTAAGTTGTGCCGCCGGGGGCCTCTCTCACATTAAAATAATAACAAAAGACATGTCTGATGGTGATACATCGTGAAGTAGTGTGGGATCATGGGAGTTGTTTTCTTCACTTTTAAACAACCACAATAGCTGATGACACGGATGAGGTAATAATAAAGTTTTAATCTTCCTTCCTCACTCTCCGATATATCCGATGCATCTTGTGTTGTCCTGGAAGTTATAGCTACTCGCTACTAGCTAGCAACGGCTTGCAGGAAATGCGTCGTTACCTCGAATATATTATGGATTTCTCTGTGTTTGAACACTGTAGTAAACATTTGGAATAATGTAAGTACACACGTCAATAAAATATGTAACATATGTCTTGCATTTTAATCACTTTAAAACAGAAATGTTACATATTACAGCTTTAATCTATTACACTTTTGTAAAATTGGGGAAAATGTTAGCAAAAAATGCCTGCTTACACATCCAGCAGACAATATTATCAATCACTTGAAGTGATGTTTCAGGTAACCTGGCAAATGTAAAATACGACCATTCACTCTCCTTTTGGCTCTGTTTTGGTCTCCACCAGCTCCTGAGAAAGATCTCTGGCTGGTCATTGCTGAATGCTTAAACATATTCAGAAAGCTAAGTTGCTAACTTTGCCAGTCTGCATACAGAAGAGGTTTATTACTTATGTGGAAAACTGCAGCTGAGGTGTAAAAATCTGCAGTTAAATTTACATTTCCACATCAACACACCTCTTTGCTCACTTTTTAGCTTTTACTTTTTACTTCTGGGAAAATACTTATACAGAGGCAATTATACACTTTTACAATTCTGGCAGCAGCAGCCGCAGCAGTTGGCTGGGAATTAATGGAGGAAGAGTAATTAGCATGAGCAGCAATAAGCACCGCGGCTGAACAGGAAGAGAAATGTATGCCACCTACAGAAACGTACATTTCATTAACTGAGAAGAGTGTAAAGTGATCTTTTGGAGGTGCAGTGCAAAAACACCACATCAGTGACCGCTGCGTCCATACAACTGCTGGTTGGAGGAGTGCTACAGATGTTAATGAGATACTTTGCGGTAGGTGACAGGTGTCAGGTGCATGATAGCTTCCTGGATCCCTGCCAGTCCATTATGAGGCACTTCTCACTGTTTCAGCCTCTGTGTTTCAACTGTATAACGATGACGTGTTATCATTGTTAGCAACCCTCATTAAAACTAATTGGTATTGCTATTTGAAAGGTAGCTCATTACCTTGAGGCAAACAGCAACGTTTTGTCTCAATAAGGAATGCTAACATGGCAAACACATTTATTCACTGTTAGAAATCCAACTCAGACATTTTCGCCCTCAAATGGCTGATGAGGAAAACCAACCAGTCTGAAATTCAAAATATCAAGGTTCCCTACATGGAAAAGGCTTTCTTACCCTCTGGATCCATGTGGACAGACACACGTGATGGGCAAGTAAATTCTTGCAGTCACAGAAATTCCTCAGTGGGTCACTGGCTTGAAGTTCAACATCCCTGCATATAAAGCACTCTGATGTCTCTGTGGAAGACGAGGAGAAGATAGAGGTTATGAATGGTTTAGCACTGATGTCACAATGCATCAAAGTCAGATCCCAGACTAAAGTTAAAGGAGCTATAAGTAACAACTGTGCGTCCCAAAATAAGTACTGCAGACCAAATATGGAGCCATAGATGGTATATTAAATAGGCTGAAATCCTAATCAATATATCGTCTGTGGTTCTGCAGACTCGAGGAAGCTCAGGCAGGCTGCAGCATCACCGCAGGAGCGCAAGGTGAGTTCAGGATTTTAAACTGACAGTAACAAGTGACGACGAGCCCAGTGCTGTAAGTTGATCAGCTGATCAGCTGTCTGTTGATGTAAAGTTCAGCCTGTTATCCTGAAAACAAAAGCACACTGCTCTGAAAATACACACTCTGGAGCTTAAGTTCAGTAACTGCCTGCCAGACTGCATTACCATATTGCCAGGGTTGGGATTGTTATTTTAAAATGTAGTAATGTAACTTGATTACTTTTTGTTACTTTTGGATTATCTCAATATGATGTAATGGCCCAATTGTTTAGCCTTATATAGTGTTCTGAGGGCTGCAACTAGCGATTATTTTCACCATCGATTAATTGGTCAATTATTAACTCAAGTAATCAGTAGTTGTTTGGTCCATAAAATGTCAGAAAATGATGAAAAATGTTGATCAAAGCTCAAGATGACGTCCTCAGATGTCTTGTTTTGTCCACAACTGTCAGAGAGGAGTAAAGAAACCAGAAAATATTCACATTTAAGAAGCTGATAATTAATTGAAGTTAACTGATTAATCGTGGCAGTGTTTCATGTTCATTGTTAAGTTTATTAAATGGTGAAATTTTCCACCCAGTGAAGCATTTTTTCACTAGATGCCATGATAATTAATGGACAACTGTGTGTATACTGTGCATAGTAGTATACTGTTCTTTATTTTGAAGTTGTAATCTCACAAATAATCCCCAGTTTTACAAAATGTAACTTGATACATCTTCTTATCTGTAAATGTAATGGAATACAATTACTGGATTAAGTAATCTCGTTACATGTAATCCATTACTCTCTGAACTGTCATATTGCTCAGTTTAACTGTTATAAACATCTCTGCCTCCTACAAGGTTATTAATGATGTTGTATGACTCATAAAAAGGCACTTACTCATTCAGCGAACTCTAATTAAAGTGAAATGAGCAAACAAAAAACGTTATTCTGGCCTGGAACAGAAATTTCAAAGGCTGTAGAGACGTTGAGAATTTCAATTTAGCATGTTTCCTTAATCTCTGATGACATATCATGGTTATTTTAGAATTCATTACAGGTAATATATTACAGATTTCTCCTTTAAGATTCACCGGAGCTCATGAGATTGTTAATTGATTCTGAACTGATCGTAGCTGTCAATCATTATCTTTTCTTTAGAGACAGACTGATGCAAATTTCCCCGGTTTAACTGCAACTTATTTCCTCTTACAGCATTCAACGCACACTGTACAGCTCCCCCGAGCATTAGGCCTTCATTTCGCTCCCAGTGGGAGTGTGGCAAAGTGAATCTGGGCTTTAAAAGTAATTGAAGCAGGTTGACATTCCTGACAAGACAATAAACGCAACAGTGCAGGGGTGAGTGACAATAAGGGGTGAAAAAAAACACCCAACTACTGCTCATTATTTGTTTGTTTTCTCCTTTGCTAATGTTGACAATATTTGATTTACATGGAGAACAAGAGGAGGATGTAGTTTTTTATTCTGATTTTGTTACTTCAGACCAAAATTATCAGTTTATTATTCCAACTTTTTCTACAGAGATGTCATTTAACATTGTCTTATTTTGGCAAAAGCTGCTTTTTAAATAATACTTAAAGCCACAGAGAGACTCTCTCAGATATCAGAGTCATTTCAGTACACAGTGAATACAGATTTTCTGAGGACTACATGCCTGTTTTTACTGCCTTGCCATGAACATGCGTTTAGGAAGAGTTTTAAGATTAAATCGAAAGGCCTTCACCAAATAACCCAGTGGCTTACAATGGAATTTTGTATTGTTGAGCTAGAGGCAATATAGAAAATACATCTAAGCTGATTCAATAACGTGATGACACAAAGTAAACGCTGTCCTCCCACATCATCCATACAGAGATCATGAATGGGTCAAGTTTTTGTAAGTCCAACAATATGGAGAATTTAGCGATTTCAGGGGCTAGAATCTTCTTTTAAATCAGCAAGTTTGATTTTTCACTCTGCAAGTTCACCAGGTTTAACACAGCTGTGGTTGAAGCTGCAGTTCTCAGTAAGTCACTTAGAGCAGCTCAGATATCTACAACCTTCAAGCTTCAAATGGTCCAACTGTGGACAAATCAGTAAACAAAATCAACAAATCATCCCAAAATAACAGAAGTACAAGACTATGTCCCTACTAGTACACTACTGGCCATAAGTTATTAGACTAACATTTCCATTTTCCAATAGCATCGATATCTGGTGAGAGAGACTTGAGTTTGAGGTCCATGACTATATTATATAACTTTAAATAAAAGTTATTACAGAGAATTTAAATCTAGCTACAATATTTCATGTGAGAATTTTAAAATAAAAATAAATACTGGCACTGAAAATCATGTTCAACCAGCAGATCTTAAAGGTACATTCATTGATTTGTTTTGTGTTTGTGCCTTTTTGTGGTGACAAACTGAAAAAATATTATTATTTATTATTTAAAAAACACAAGATTTTCACCATCTGAAGATTGTGTTGCTAACAGGTGTCTTTTTACACAACCAGTGACATTAGCATTCATTTTAAGTTGGGTTTGTGGCCATCTGGCCATAATTGACTCTGGTTTGATCTCCACTAATTCCTGAGGGATACTTGGGACTTTACTGGCTAACAGGTTTAGGGAGTAACAGATTACATGTAACAGGATTATGTAATCTGAATACAAAAAAGGTAACTGTATTCTATCACGGTTACAGATAAAAAACATAATCTGACTACAGATACATTTAGTAAATATTGAGATTATTAGTAGGATTAAAATTTTAAAATAAAGAACAAATTACTACCATGCACAGTGTGCACACTGCTGCAAATTCATTATCATGGCCTCTAGCTTTGGCCTCTTTCAACCAAATAAACCTAACAACAAACATAAAACGCTTTACACTGTAACGATTAATCTATTATCAATCAACTATTAAATTAGTCAGCATCTATTTTGATAGCTGATTAATCATTTGAATTTTTAAGGAAAAAAAAAAAGTCCAAATTCTCTGATTTCAGCTCCTGAAATGTGAATATTTTCTGGTTTCTTTACTCCTCTCTGACAGTAAACTAAATATTTTTGAGTTGTGGACAAAACAAGACATGTGAAGACGTCGTCTTGGACTTAGAACAACATTTTTCACCATTTCATTATGTGTATCTGTCAACACTAGTACATTAATTGAGAAAATAATTGGCTGATTAATTGATGATTGAAATAATCATTAGCAGCCCTAAAAACACTATATTAGGCAAAACAATTTAACCACATTTTATTTTGAGGTTATCCAAAAGTAACAGAAAGTGACTATACTTTTTCAACAGGTAATCAGTAACTATATCTGGCTTGTCACTGTCGGTCTGCCATGCGATGCTGAGCAGGAAGTGGGCTCGTCAGAGCTTTTTGATGCTGTGGTTTTGTTGTGGCTGGAAACAAGGTTTTTGAGAGCAGTGAGACTGAACTCAAACAGTTACAGCCGTGGGCCCCAACACCAACACAACCAACTGAAAGATGCTAACAGCTCTGTGGAGTTGATGAGAACTTGCAAATACAGGTGTTGTAGGTTTCTGATGGTTTGTCAAGTTGAGCAGATCCTTTCACAATAAAGGTGGCCTTTTGACCTTTGAATAGAACAGAGGAGCACTTTGCACATCTAGTAGAGGGTTTCATATTTAACATTTATCCTTGATATTGACATTTTTCTATATGCTATAGGGTCACCCACAAATGTTGGAACCTGATAAATATGAGCATTTTTCATGAATGTTATTATACAGAATATTTTATTTCTCTAACTCCGTTTTGGATATTGTAGAGTGATTAATGACCAGTTGGTATTTTTGTCCCTTTTTTTGGGATGCGGGGACTGATGACCACTCCCTATTTAAGGCAGCCTCTCATTGACACAAATTGTTTGCCTGATGAAGGTCTAGTACCAGAGTCCTTTTGCAACCTATTATTACTACAAAAAAATATTGATTGTGCAGCTTTAAGTGCCACATACTCCTCCCTTCATCTTCATATTTACTCAAGTGTGGTGAGGGTTCAGTTATAAAAAAAAAAAAAAAAGTCAAAATTCTCTGATTGTAGCTTCTGCGTTCTTTCTGGTTTCTGAGGACGTGATCTCAGACTCTGGGAAACACTAATCCACATTTTTTTAACATTTTCTGACATTTATGGGCCAAACAAAAACAAGCAAGTAACCACCAACCAAACAAGTAATTGATTAATCAAGAAAACGATGGAGAGATGAAGTGATAATGAAGATAACTGTTACGGGAAATAAAACAAAGATCCAAACATGTGGAGGACGAACAAACATCCTAAAATACCCCCACAGTGGAAATTACACAGAATGAAACTTTCAGCGGTAATTCAGGTGAATAAGTGTCATCAACCACTAGACAATGTGACTATGAGCAAACACCACATTATCCTACCACCAGCCACCAGTCAGATGACTGACACGACTGCCACAATCTCAAGATTTTCACCAATTTGTTTTAGTGGATATTTCATCATTTCTCTAAATTAGCTCGTGAAACCTAAACAGCATGTGCAAAACGTGCCAGAGCCGGGCCTGATGTAAGACTGTGTTTGGCAACAGGGTGAAAAGAAGGATCTGGAGTTGTTAATTGTTAACGACAACACATTGTTTGCTGCCTTCACAACTTACAACATCTGCTTTGAACTCACAGCTGAAACGCTGCCTAATATCTGGCAGTAAAATGATTCGTCCCGCTTCAATTAGGAGCGGACATAAAAGGTGAGCAGTGGAATATATCATGCGCTCGCTGCCAGACATGTGGTCCCGGCCCGGGCCTGCGAGGAGTTCAGCCACGAGATCCATTCGCAGTTTTGTGCTCCTTTGTGCTTCAACCAGCACGTCTGATTTAACCAGGCAACTTCGCCAATATCTCCGTCAGTGATGATTTTTTTGAAGCTGAATATTGGACAGTAGCTAGGAGCCAGATTTGTTGGTTTCATCCCATAAAAACACTGGGAGACAGCAGTGAGAGCTAGCTGTCATCTGCACGGGGAATAAACTGCTGCCTCAGAAGCTCCTGTCTCTTTTGGGCCTCTCGTTGAACCAGATTGCTTCAGGTGAAAATCTATCTTCAGATGAAAAATCTTTTAATCAAAGGGTGGGTTTTTAATGGAACCCATCAGATTCTGTGTAAGCAGATTTTATTACTGACCAGGCATATATCTCACCTTGCATTAATATCTCTGAGACAAGCTGTGAAATAGAAAAGCCAGATAAACTTTTTTTTTTCCCCCCCTCAACACCCAGTTTGGTTAAAGGAGCAATATGTAGCTATTGCACATGCAAAAATGAATACAGTAGGCCGAATAGTGAGACGGATCCATAGATTGTACATTAAATAGGTTGTAATCCTGTTTTAATATTCAATCTATGTATGGTTGAAGCGAGTTGTTTCCCTCCACCTCCTCACAACCTCGTAAATTCACAATAACAAGCAACGAGCCCTCAGCTGTTTATAAGTGTCAGCTGTCTTGTCGCTTCCTCCACCTTTTCTAAAGTCAAATTCACGCACTTTTTGAGAACGTCCAAGGTGCATTTTCAAGCTTTTCCTGCACCTTTCTGCTGTGGTGAATGACATATTTATACACATATATAAACATGTAATGTTTAAATCATAAAATTGTGCTAAAAACAACCTAAATATATTTCATGACAGAATTTTACAGGCTGACAAATTAAAGGTCAACATATATACCTGTTTGTAATTAGATTTGGCATCCCATTAGAGCTGCTACAATTAATCAGTTAACCAACAACTTTTTTGATAAATGTGAGTAATTTTTTAAGGAAAAAAAATAAAAATTCTAAATGCAAATGTGAGTATTTTCTTGGTTGTTCACTCCTCTCTGACAGTAAACCAAACATCTTTGGGTTGTGGACAAAATAAGACATTTGTGGACATCATCTTTGACTTTGGGAAACACTGATCAACATGTTTCACCATTTTCGCCATGAATCCAAACGTGTGGAGCAAACAGACACATGTGTGAGTGACAAGACTGCGGCCGGATCGATTCATCCATTAATCTCATTTTTTTAAAGAATAAAATTTCCACATTCTCTGATTTCAGCTGTTGTGAAAGTAATGCAATTACAATTTCAAGCACTTTCAAAATCCAAGCACTTTTCAAACCTTAAAAACACTACATTAACATTCAAGCGCTGTCAAGGATTTCCACTGTAAAGGCCACTGCTCTGAAATAACACACTGTGGACGATGAGTTAAGTGGCTGCCTGTCTCACTGCCTGCCAAACTCCATTAACATTTTACTCGATTTAACAGTTATAAATATCTACGCCTTCTACGAGATTATTATTGATTTCTTACGACTCATAAACAGACACTTGCTCATTCTGCAAAAAATCAGCATCAAATTTAACTCTGATTAACGTGAAACGGACACACAGAACAGTTATACTGGTAATCTTTGTTGACACACTGGTCATTTTATGATTTATTACAGTATATACTGTATATTACAGATTTCTCCTTTAAGTCAAAAAACCAGGCCCTTTTAGATAAATATGCGGTGTCTGGCTGCCACTTCCTTTGCCTTCCTGTCACTGACACAACCACCTGACCTGAAAATGAGTGAATCATCATTCCAGTGAGGCACTACCCAACTACTGCTGGGTGCCAAAATTCATATGTTTGCTTCCTGTCTAACAATATATCAGGTTTAGTTGGTTTTCACTTAATGTCAGAATAATTTTGTATGTGCAGGAGAGTCTGCAGAAAATAATGGAGCCATGCAGAGGCATACATATAGAGCATGACAGCCCAGCTAACAGCCAGTCTGCGTGTTTCAACAGCCTGACCGAAAATATTTCCAAAGTTACCATGATGGCAGGTTCACCAATTATATCCACAAGTCCTTTTTAACATTTCATTCCCCCCAAACCTGCGCCGCGTTTACAATCATTATGGCGAGCCCCGAGGCGCCTCTGCAGCTAAGTTACAGATGCACCGCAGCTGAGAAAATAACTAGAAAACAACATTACAACAGAGATGTAAACATGCGGCGCGTCAATCGTAGCCGAGCTGACACGTTTGCGTGATCTGTGACTTCCATAATTAACTGTCAGCGGTGTCAGCGTTTCACATGAAGGTGAGCGCTCGACTAACTGGCTGAAGTCACCCTCTCGACACGTTTTAACAGCTAACAAAACTTCCTCTGTGCAGCCGCAGCCGCAGCAGCTCCAGGCTGTGTTGTTTCCATATGATGATGACGATGATGTTCTAAAACAAAGTTTGTCAGTCTGAGACGCTGATCTCCTGCTATCACAGAGGAGACTGTGCCAACACAGCGCCTGTCGAGAGCTCTGTTCATACTACTCCACTGTCTGAAAATGGCTTCAGTGGTGGGCGTCTGTCAGTGATGTTTTAATTCCCGGCTGCACATGAATCATAAGAAAGAGAATGATGGAGGGACAGAAGCAGTCAAGCTGAGCAGCGTTACTCGCAGAGTTTGATGCAGCGTACAGTACACCGTACAGTACACAAATGAGGAAAATGCCAGATTGAGATAATTTAATTGTCCGTTGCATTGCTAACGACCTCATTAACAAAAGAATGATGGGAAACCAGCATGGTCTGGGCGAGGAACCGCCTGTGTGACAGCCATCTGGCTACAATGGGGGGTGGGGTTGGGTGGGGGTTGGGGGACTGGTAAGTTAACACCACGGCCGTCAGGACTTTCCAAGCGCAGGCTGAGAGCACCTCTAGATGGAAGCAGGGATTAGTGTTTTACTGGCCAATGTGAGCTCAATTTAGATTTTTCTGTTAATTTATTTGAACTATAATGTCCAAGTCAATAAAGGAGATTATAGAGTAAAGTGAGAGAAGAAAATATCAGGGACATGCCTCACACTGACAGTGCACCCTTTCCATCTTCGTTTAACTTATGTTAATTTTTCTTTAACCACTGTAAATCTCTTGATATTTTAACTGAAATGGAAAAATAAGGGAAAAACAAGCAACATATGCACACGTGGAGAACACTGATGTACGTCCCTGCACTCCACGTGTTTGGACCTATATTTCAAGTGGTAAGATTAATTAATCAATTAATTGTTTTGAGTCTGTTTTTGTTTGTTTTTTTAGGAAAAAAGCCCAAATTCTCTGATTACAGCCACTGTGAATGTAATGCAATTACAAGTAAAAGCAGTTTCAAGCACTTCATCCACAATCCAAGCACTTTTCAAACCTTGAAAACTCTTTTCAAGGATTTCCAGCACCCCTAAGAACCCTCTATATACTCTATATTCTGTAAGAAGAATATCAGCCGATATATCAAGTATCAACATTTTTTTACTCCCTAATATCGGTATATTTATATATTTATCAGTAATTAAACTATATAATTGAGCGGCATCATTACTGCATATGTAGCCTTAATAACTGAGTC
>JAJHUR010137338.1:22535-46129 GCA_027495735.1 Lutjanus campechanus | reverse complement strand
AATAGCATCTGCTAATTAAAAAATAAATCTTGAAAATCTTTGCATTTGAAATTCCATTTAAGCTGAGGCACTAAAAGGAACTGATTTGTCAATTGAGGCTGAAGGACTGAAAGGAGTTTGTTGCATCAGCGTCACAGGCATCAGTTGGAGTGTAAGAACTGAAGTTGTCCATTAAAGTGTAATAGCTAAAATAAGTTAAAGCTGAAACACTGACAGGGTTTGTTGTGTCCAACACATTCTCACCCTCTACTCATCCAATACGGCAGCTTGGTCAGTGGTACTACACTTCAAACTGTGATGCTGTAGGTATTCATTTTTGCACATGCAAGGCTCTGCAGTGAAGTCAGCAATAATATATGGGTAGACCTTACAGCTAGGGGCACAAAATCTACTTGGTTATTGTTAGGAAAAGATTTTTAAAAATTACATTGCTTACATAAGTTCACATACGTAAGTTGTATGTATGCAAGTTGCACACGTAAGTTCATAATGCAGTGTAAAGTAATGTAAGGTAACATAAGGTAATGTAAGGTTATGTAAGCTATGTCATAAAAAGAGGTCATGAGGTCTTAGAAAGAAGTCAATAACGACTATTGGTTTCACATGGGACATGAACCCGGGTCAAAGTCCTGGTTTCCTTGGGTAGGTTTAGGAAAAGACTTCCGCACGTGCTTCCATTAAGAGATATACGAAGTCTCGCGAGATCGACGCCATGTTTACATCCTACCGGCTACATGCTACAGTTGACATTTCAAGGTCAAGGTCAAAGTCAATTTTATTTATATAGCACATTTAAACAACCGAGGTTTACCAAAGTGCTGTACAATGTAGAGAGCATCAAAGAATTTAAATACAACTGTAGAAATAGAGAAATACAATATTAGAGCACACAGTACACAAAAAATATGTTAAAGTGTAACAATAGAAAACAAAATAAAGTACACAGTAAGTACAAAATTCAATAACACAGTCTGTGTATTGGCAATGTTCGGCTCAACATGAATCAAAAGCCAACGAGAAGAAATGAGTCTTCAGCAACGACTTAAATATCTCCAGAGTCTGGGCAGATCTAATATACAAAGGTAAACTGTTCCACAATTTAGGCGCAGCCACCGCAAAGGCTCGGTCACCTTTAGTTTTGAGCCTAGATATCGGGACATCTAAAAGCAACTCATTTGATGACCTCAGCGCTCTAGCTGGTGTGTGAACATGGATAAGTTCAACTAAGTACTGGGGGGCCAGACCATTCAGTATCTTAAAAACAAACATCAAAACCTTAAAATCAATCCTGAAGTGGACAGGAAGCCAATGCAAAGACGCAGCTGGTCAAAAGGCGAGCAGCGGCATTTTGCACTAGCTGCAGTCGCCGCAGGGAACGTTTGTCTAAGCCCACATACAGAGAGTTACAGTAGTCGAGCCTAGACGAAATGAAGGCATGGATAACTCTCCAAATCTTTGGGTGAGAGATAGGGTTTTACTTTGGCGAGTAGTCGAAGCTGACAGAAAGCACTTTTGACTACAGAGCCAATTTGCCTGTCAAATTTAAAAGCACTGTCAAAAGTGACACCAAGGCTTTTAATAAAAGAATGTTTTTTTGAAGCCAGGGGAGTCATTTACCCATTCTGGATGTCCAAACACAATAACTTTAGTCTTATTATCATTTAGATTCAGGAAATTTAGGTCCATCCAAGTTTTTATGTCATTAAGACAAGCTAACAGAGGCTGCAGAGAGTCCTTACATTTTAATTTTAGAGGAAGGTACACCTGGACATCATCTGCAAAGCAATGAAAAGAAACATTATGTTTACGGAGAATGGAACCTAGGGGCAGCATATATAAAGAAAACAGTAGAGGGCCCAAAATGGAGCCTTGGGGAACCCCACAGGTAAGAGAAGCCACATTTGAAGAGAATTCTCCCAGATGGACAGAGAAACTCCTGTCGGTTAGGTACGACTGGAGCAACTTTAAGGCAGCACCTTTAATGCCTACGCAGTGATCAAGGCGTGATAAGAGGGTCTTATGATCAACAGTATCAAAGGCAGCCGTCAAGTCTAAGGTCACCAGGACAGCAGCACATCCTGAGTCCACAGTTAAAACAAGATCATTAAAAACTCTTAAAAGTTTCAGTACTGTGGCCAGACCTAAAAACAGACTGAAACTTCTCATAAATATCATTTCAGTCAGACAACTCACGTTTAGAATGTTTATTCAGCAGCAGAACATGATTTGAGTTTGGCGTCTAGGCTCCGACTTCATCACTCCCCGCAGCTTGTTACATAGGGATAAGGGGAGTGATGAGCAAATCTTGAACCCCCCGTCGGAGCCTGCAGGTGGATGCTGGGGTGGTGGTGGGGTTAAAGAGCAGGCAGCAACACTAGTGCGGGGCGACACGCATAGGCAGGCAGAGGGAGGAATGGGAGGATCAGCAGTTTAAATAGACCGCGAGATTGGAAGTGTGCGTTTGGTATGTAGTATTAAGAATGAGGTATGTCACGTGAGGTTGGCGTAGCAGCTCGAGTTGACTGCCTGAACTAGCTCGCAGGCGTCGCCACATTTTGTACTAAAAATAATTGCAACTGTACAGCAATTACTTTCTCTAATACTTTTGACAGAAAGGGTAATTTTGAGATGGGCCTAAAGTTGGAGAGAACAGAGGGATCCAGGTTGGGCTTTTTGATTAGTGGCTGCACTATAGCATGTTTAAAAGGGGCAGGAAAAAACCCTAAACTAAAACAGATATGAATCAAAACAAGAATAAAAGATCCAACTGAATCAAAAACCTCTTTAAAAAGGTGAGAGGGAATACTGTCTGAGAGGCAGTTTGTGGGCCGCATCCCACAAACTACATCTGACAGTGAGGACAGTGATATAGGCTCAAACTGGTCAAAAACAGCTGGGCACATGGGAGGGTCAGAGGGATCAGGTTCAGCCAGAGATGGTACAGAATGAAGAGCAGAGATTTTCTCGACAAAGAAGTTGAGGAAATCATTACAGAGAGCAGGGGTGGGAACGATGGGAGCAGTATCGCGTGGGTTAACAAGAGAATCCAAAACATTAAACAGAACCTTGGGTTTATCAATGTTGCTTGATACAAGTTGCGAGATGTTGCAGTTTTAGCAGCTTTCACCGCTCTCTGATACTCTAATAAGCAGTCCTGTAGAATCCCAAAGGAGACATGCAGCTTGTCCTTCTGCTAAAAACATGGTGTAAATGGCGTCTTTTGTGGTTAATTTTTAATGTCGCGGCTCGTGGTCACTTGGATTACACCACACAAGCAGGATGGAGACATTTTGTGTTTGTTTTGTGTGCTTTTTTTAAACGTTTTATCCGTGGTCACCGTTCACTGCCATTCTACTGGATGAGGCTACTACCCTGTTTCTCCTAAAACTCCAGGATTGTTTTGTGAACTGAAGACCTTCACCCATCATCACATCAGCATAGTGGTGAGTACATACTGAGTGGCTTATTCTCACAAAGTGGAATATCACTTTAAAAATGTTCTGGCTCACTGCATTTACACCAACCACACCGAGAGTCGCAGTTGAAGAGTAAGTGCTAAAAGCAGGTGAAGTGTCCAAATTCAAAACTGGTAAGAAATTTCTACTGACATGTCAGAAGAAAGACAGAGAAAGAGACAGACAGACAGAGTGTGTGTTGGGTTTGAACAACCCGATCTATCAGTGAAACCCCAGCAGTGTGAAATGCTGCACTGCTCTAATCCACCTCCTCCACCCCAGTCACTCCACTGGTTTGCGCATTCTTTAATCTGTATTTGCCTTCTCTTCTTTACATCTCTGTCTCCATCTTGCTCAGCCTTATTCACGTTTATCTCCTTCTCTTTCATATCTCCTGCTGTCTCCCCCTCTCCTCTGACATCGCCTCCTCTCTCCTCCATCTTAATCCCCTCTCAGCTCCACTGCACTCATCTTTCCTTCCCCGTCTCTTTTCCCCGTGGTGACTCTCTCTCTCTATCTCTCCACCTCCCACTTTTGACTCCGTCTCATCGTCGTCCTCCTCTCTCCTTGTCAGAGACAGCTTTATCAGGTGGGACCCAGTCTGGAGTGCTGCAGCCATTCACAAAGCACACATCTCCGTCACCTCCAGCCTCTTAATCCACTCAGGGCCAATCACAGACAACCTCACCTGAGGAGGGAGCGCACAATGCACTCTGACTCACACACTCATACACACAAATGCTGCAATGCATATTTAAAGGAACAGTCTGACATTTTAGGACATATGTTGGATGGACCCAGTACAGAGATAGACCCAGAATGTGTTTAGCTCAAAACCTATTTTATTGGCTGCTCTGTTTTATAGCAATTGCTGACTCCTCCTAAAAACAAGGTTTATCTAGCCTGCTGCAGGCCACATTTTGGTCTCTGTTGTGGCTCAAAAACTGACATCCAGAGAAAAACCTGGTCTCATCTTAAACCAGAGCATCTACAGATTAATTTCATATGGATGTATTATGATCCACTAAAGTTAGCCACCATACCACATGTATGAATTCACTGGCATCTTGACTGACTCTCTGCAGTGGACACATCTCAGTTGCACGTGATTGTATACTCAACAAAAATATTTATTATATTTATATTTATATTTATATTTATATTTATATATTTTCAAGAGTTGAAGTAAAAAAGTAAAAAGACTTCTTCTATAAACACAATGTTTGAATAGTTCTCCTTTGCCAAGATGTGACATATACAGGGTTGGGAGCGTTACTTTAAAAAGTATGCCAATATAATAACTAATCACCTATTAAAGAATACAGTCAAGAAACATTATATTAAAGCAATGTAACTTGATTACTGTGTGTTACTTTTGGATTACCTCTAACATCAGAGGCTGGTCTGCATGGCTAATATTAGTGGCTTGTCTGTGTAGGTAACATTTGCAGTCTATGAAGCTAACAATGGTGGTTGGTCTGTGTAGCTATCAGTAGGTCTGTCTAGCTTACATTAGGGGTAGTCTGTGTAGCTAACATTAGCAATTGCTATGTTTTGCTACCAGTTGGTCCATGTGGCTAACATTAGAGATTGGTCTGTGTAGCTAACGTCAACAGTTGGTCTGTGTAGATAACACTAGTGGGTCTGTGCAGCTAAAGTTGGTAGTTTGTGTAGCTATTGGTTTGTCTGTACAAAATGTTTGCAAGTGGTCTGTGTGGCTACTGGATGGTCCGTGTAGCCAACATGAGAAATTGATTTGTGTAGCTATCAGTTATCATTAATGGTTGGTGTGTGGAGGCAATGTCTGTGAAGGTTCTCAGTCATCCAGGTCATGGTAATCGTAGTGAGGTTTGTCGTAGGCAACTGGACTTGATAGAGTTCTTGAAGACGTTTCACCTCTCATCCAAGAAGCTTCTTCAGTTCTGACTGACTGGTTTGGGGTGAAGTCCCAAACCAGTCAGTGTTTAGACAAGGAAATGGCGAAAAGCATTTTTTTTTTTTTTTTTTTACAGGAAAATGAATTGGGAACTGTCTGATTGGCTGGTATCACTGAGACCAGAGTTGTGTTGAGACTTGTGAAGTGTTGTAATGTGTGTGCTCTGCAGATGGGCCCACATGGAAATAACCTATATGCTGCATATATGCGACCTATATGCTACATATATGCAGCATATATGCCACATATAGGCCCCAAATAGGCTACATATAGGTTGCATATAGGTCAAATTCAGGTGCATATATGTGCATATACAGGGCATATAGTTCTCCTATATAGCTTGTTTATATCCACATACAGGCCCTATATGTTCATAATACAGGGCATATAGGTCTCCTATATGGCTTATTAATATCCATATAGGCCATATAAGGTACAATACAAGGTATGTGTCCAATTATAGCTGATATAGACCAGTGGCAGGTTCTGTTTGTATTCTGTATGTCATACTATGGTAACATCTCTCACTTTAGCAACTCTCATGCCTAGCTTATATTTTTATCTGCATGTTTGTCCAATTAGCCCCTTACAGAAAAAAAACATTCATAATAATAAGGTCATCTTTCTTGAGCATACTTATTTCCATTTTATGAAGATTGAGTTGGGTATTAACACATTGTGTCTTCCTAACTAGGGCCTGAATGATGCCCTTGACTGACTAATTAAGGCAGAATCTTGCCCTCGGCACTCAACTATGCTCCTGGCTACTTATTTTAGAGAAAGACACACTTGTGAGTTCTATAACTTGTACCGGTAGTACCTTGACTTCTCCTAAAAGCAATTCTGTGAGTCGCTTTTGATAAAAGCATCTGCTTACTGTAATGTAATGTTACTTTGTGGAAGAGAAGGAAATATATAAACAAACTGCTTGAAATTCTGAATAAGTTAACGTTTGCTTTCTTTCTTCAGTTAGTTAGCTAATAAACTGGTAGTGAAACACACAGGGATATTTATCCTCTCTGACTCTGCTAAGCTCCCGCCCCCTTAGAACGGAAGCAGATGTTACTCTACATCGGCAACATGCTCCTCATGAAGAGAAAAGTTAGTTGTTAAATATTATACTATTAAAATTGGTCATCATAATATAATAATAATGTACATATAGGTACATATATGTACATATAATATAGGGAATCGGCCAATTTTTTATGTCACCTATTTGTCAAACCTATATGTGGACCTATATGCTAAAACTATATGTCAAACCTATATGTAACCTATATGCTAAACATATAGGTTACATATAGGTTCTTTCCATGTGGGGGAGTATATTCTTTTTGGGTGTTTAAATGTGTTTTATAATTGTATGTAACATGTATGTTTTTACTAAATGTAACTATTAACTGATTGTCTTTTTTTTTTTTTATAACTGTAATGGAATACAGTTACCTTTTTTTGCGTCCTAATTATGTAATCCTGTCACATGTAATCCATTACTTCCCAAACCTGGACACGAAGAGAAAGCCCAAACTATCCCTTTAAAAAAATACTGGTTCTCAGCTCCTTCCATGCCAAACACTTGACGTTGGTTTTCAAAATTCCAAAATTTTACTTCCTCAAACCTCTGTGGTCACAAAAGGTCATTTTGAAAGAAACACTGTAATACAGAGTCAAAATGCATCATTTCCCCCAAATTTTGTCAAATCCCGTCAGTGGTGGGTGTGATGTTGCAGGTGATGGATGACTGAACGAACCATGAAAAACAGTGCCTACCGCTCTCGCCCATAATCCCCCCCTCCACACGCTCACACACATCAACACGTAGGGTGGTGGAAGAATTTAATCGCTCCAGTAAATCAGTTATTTCAACAACAGCGGCTCGCTCTGAAGAGCTACTGGAGCTTTTGATTGAGTTAGGTATGCTTGAACACACACATACACACATACACGCACCAACACACACACACACGGGTACACCAGCAAACACCTGTCCAGGTCATAACACCTGTTTTTGTGCGGCTGCTATTTACAGTCAGGCGTGGTGCAGTGCTGCAGGCTGACAGGACGGCTCGACAACATGGACGCTGTGTTCATTGTTTCACGCCGTGTCGCCTGTCCTTCACATCACAAAGAGCCAGGCAGCACGCACTCACTCTGACACTGACAGCTACACACAAGCAGCACACACTCATATTCTGCTTATTGAAATGGGATTCAGATGAGCTTTGACAGATTTTAGGGTTTAACTGTTACTGTAAAGTGTCTGTGTTGCTACGGATTTAAGTTTGTAGACACAAAACAACAAAATCCTGTCCAATTGTTTGTTTGCTTTTCCCATTATGTTCAATTTGAACAAGTGCCACCGTGCAATACTGTATGTGAAAAATTGTGCTTCAGGGCTAACTGGAAATAATAGGTCCTGTTTCTTTGTTGCATGATGTCCACTACAGCAGACAGTTCTGTTTTCAGTGACAGAGAAAACGGAAAACAAATACTGCAGCGAAACTCATAGTATCATCTTTTTAATGAGGTGAATCCCCTCTTTCTGCTATTTTGATTTAATGATGGAACAGACAGTACAGACAGTGTGTAAAAAAAACCTGATCCTCACAGCTATAAAGTACATGATAGTTAAACATCTCATGCCAAGACTGTGGGCATTAATAAGGCAGCATGAACACCATGAAATCATGAAAACTGAAAGACAGCCAATGCATTTTTTTTTCATAATAACAGGTTTATATTTGTATTTAATTTATCTCTGAATGTAATTTTCCCAAAGTCTGCTTTTATTTCACAATGCTATCTTGTTTCATAGTCCCACTTGTATCAAAGTGTGTGTGAAAACAAGTACTGGAATATTTCAGTTTCATGATCTCATATATTGTTTCTGTTTAACCATTAATTTTTTTAATGTCATTTATTTACTTGAAGCTGTAGTATGTGGAAAAACAGGAAACAGAAAAACTTTTGATTGCTGAGTTTCATCTCCAGGACATGAGATACCAAGGTTTTGGGGAAGGAGGCTCTCCGTCCTTACAGGGGTAGTTCACTCACAAATGGAAATTCAGTCATTATCTACTCACCCTCATGCCAACTGAAGGTGGGGTTTAGTTTTTTAGTCCACAAAACACTGCTGAGGTTTCACAGGAAAACAGTGTTGCAGAATCTCCCAAACAATGGAAGTGAATGGTGAAGACATAGCTAGAATTGTGCTTCTGTAAAAACGGAGAGCTCAGACAGACTTTCATTTTATTTTCATCCATGGAAGCAACTCAACAAATAATGGCGGCTCCTGAAGAGATTAGCTTAGATGCTGTGACAGCATCAGTTATATCAGGACTGGAGATTATTTCTTCATTGAAAGAACAGAGAACAACACTGAAAGCTTTTCTCCATTGAAGAAATGTTTTTGCTCCTCTACCGTCCAGCTTCGGCAAGACTTTGATCTGATTGGTTGAAGTTAGCCCGAGTTAGACGTGATAGATAAGTGGTTGATACGATTACCGGCCAACTGCGTTTTTTGAAAGTGCCTGCACTTTTCCAGACAGTTTCTAAGGACGACTTGGCATCAGGTTACCTTTTAGGGTTTCAGCTCTAAAAATGCTGGATCCTACATTTCCCATAATGCAACTCAACAGCATGCTTCCTTCCAAGCCCAAGCTTATGCTGCATTGCAGCCAAAGTCAGAGGTCGGAAAATTCTCAGTTTAAATTTCCAACTTCCAACCTCAAAGTTCTCCAGGTGCGCAACGCCAACTGTAAACCAAACATGACTGACTGTGACAAACTGATGTTTCTTTATGCTTCTTCAACATGAACTCGTGTCCCTAATGAAAACCTTTAACTGTGTTCTGTAGTATCTGCAAAACTCAGTAGATATAGTATATTTCCTAATCTTTTCATATTTTGAGCATGTTCACAATTTGACTTTTAGAGATTGCTTACTGCAACCAGCTACAGGCTATAACCAGCTATAAGACAGTACGTATTACCTTATCTAAATACAGGCAAATGTGCTTAAGGTTGCCTTTTAGATGATGGTTTACAATGTAAATCTATTGTTGTGTGACGTCAGACAGCTGCTTCTTCATGAAGATGGAATTAGATAAGATATTTCTTTATTAGTCCCACAACAGGGTCATTTATGGTGTTACAGCAGCAAAGCAGATAGCCAAAATATGAAGAAGCATCAATAAAACATAGAAAAAATAAAATATAACAATATAGCAAAAGGACATGAACAAAATATGAACAATTTAAACAGAGGAAAATATAAAAATAAGAACAACATAAACAGGCAAAATATAAAAAATAGGAACAGAAAACAAATATTAAAAGGAATAAAAAAGACAGAATTAGAAGAGAAGAAGCTCAGCAGGGAATGAGAGCAAGTTGTCACTAGTGCGGTGCCATCTCGAAAGATGAAACACTGGCTTTGAGTGGCATTATATTGAATTTTTTCTGCAAAGAGGTTGGAAAAATTTGAGTTCAGAGTTGTCTGGAATGCAACATTAGATGTTTTCTCAGTCTTGACCAAGTTTCATCAAACCCACAGAAGACAAGATACGACACAAGGCTTTTACAGGCCGAGAAAGATGATTTGATCTGGGGTAAAATCAGTGGAATGCTTCTTTAAAAGAGTATGCAACTTTATATCAGTCACGCAGTAGCTGACAATTTATATGGCAGACCACACACACGAAGATATACTGTACTGTATGTAGAACCACAGTGAGAAACACGCATGCATGCACCAGTGCACGGACACACACACACAGAGAATCAATCTTTGGGGTTTCATCATCGCTGAGTTGTTTTGACAGTGTTTTGATATTGATGCATGTGTGTGTGTGTGTGTGTGTGTGTGTGTGTGTGTGTGTGTGTGTGTGTGTGTGTGTGTCTATGACCAGCTCCTCCTCCTTCAACAGCCGCTGCACGTAAAGCCAGCAGCTCCACTGTTGAATAATTCTACTCACATACACACACACACACATGCACACCAGGAGCTGGAATGAGAGGAGAGGCCGGCCGGCAGAGAGGAGCAGGAGGATTTGGTGTGTTCTCTTCTTTCAGCAGCCACTCAGGGATAAAAAGCTGCCGTTGGATTACAGCAGATAGACATTCATAGGCTGCCATTAAACTCCTGAGAGCTCAGAGGAGTCACTCACAGGGCAAACTGCCTCCAATGCACGGAACATGTCGAGAGGGAGAAATTCATCTGGAAAAATAAATGTGAATACCAAAACATATTTAACAGGTAAAGAAAACGAAGTCAGGGTTGTTATTTCTGTTTTCCTTCCAGCGATTCACATCGTGAGCTGAAAAACAAAATGAACATGCACTGAATTAACGTCGGTGCAGTGAATCAGAGAAGGAGCCAGAAAAGAAACTAAAGCAGATGGTCAAAGTGACAGTGAGAGCGTCTCTGTCTGCAGTCCAGGCAGGCTGACGTCACAGGTCTGACTGACAGCTGATCTCTGGCAGGAGCGGCGAGACATGGTGCAGCGAGGAGCACTCAGCCACAAAAGTCGCACAATTATCACATCATTTTGGAGCAGCGTCTTCAAAACTATTTTCCTTTCAAAGAACGTTAAACCATCACCATATTATCTTGAATGGAGCTGCAACAATCAATCGATAATTTAAATAAACGCCAACTATTTTCATAATCAATCAGTTTGAGTAATTTTTTAAAGAAAAAAAAGTCAAAACTTTCTGATTTCAGCTTCTTTAATGTAAATATTAAATTAAATCTTTCTTTGCTCCTCTCTGACAGTAAACTGAATATCTTTGAGTTGTGGACAAAACAAGACATTTGAGGACGTCATCTTGGAATTTGAGAAGCTGATATATAATGGGTAAACTGATTGACAATACATTATTTGCAGCCCTAATCTTGATACATGTTATTGCAAACATATACACGTTAAATACTTTATAAATAAATACATTTAGAATGAGTTAACAGGAAATCTCAATGTTTTTCAATTTCTCTCATCAGGAAAACAATATAGAACATTTTAGACTACTAAATTATAAGAATGTAATTAAGATACTGCTAAATTTCTTCCATAGTCTTTTTTATTTATTTGGCGACCCAAATAAAATCTTCTGTGACCCACGTGTGGGTCCCAAACCAGTGTTTGGGAATGACTGGTTTAGAGCAGTTAACTTTAGAGAGGCAAAACTGCTTTTTTAAAAACATTTTATCTTTATTTTTTTTATACTTGGAAAATGTTCAGTTATGAATGTATGAAGGATGAGGTATGGCCTACTCATAAAGAAAGATAAAAGATTAAGAGGAAGAAGTACATGAAGGTTGACGAAGATGAGACGAGAGAGCACAAAACTATGAGAGAGAGAAAATGTCGAGTAAGTAACAAGCATAAACGGGGAAAATGTGCACACAAATAGGGAGAGAGGGGGAGAGAGGAGCTCATTGCATCACGGGCAGACCCCAGCAGTGTAGGCCTATAGCAGCATAACTGAGGGGTGGCCCACCTGAGCCAGGCCTAACTACAAGCTTCATCAAAGAGGAAAGTCTTAAGTTTACTCTTAAACTCTCAAACCGGGAGGTGATTACACAGGAGAGAAGCCTGGTATGTGAACGCTCTGACGCCCATTCTACTTTTGAAGACCCTAGGAACCCTGCATTCTGAGAGCGCAGAGTTCTAGTAGGCTGATAGGGTACTACAAGCTCTTTACAGCTCTTACAGCTTTGCATGTGAGCAGAATGATTTGAAGTTTTTACAGGCAGTCAAAAGCAGGGAGGCTAATGCAAGAGAACATGATCTCTTCCTAGTTCTTGTCAGGACACGTGCTGCAGCATTCTGGACCAATTGGAGACTCTTCAGAGACCTAAGGGTTGCCCACACCAAGGACTATAACTATAAAAAATATAGTTCTAAAATCATTTTAACTCAAGTGGATGGAGGATTCCACACCAACTATTAAGCTGCAGTCTGGCCCTTTATTAGGGCAGCCTGATCATTAGGAATTGCAGTAATTCAGCCTAGAAGTAACAAATGCATGGACTAGTTTTATCTGCATCTGTTTGAGACAGGAAGTGCCTGATTTTAGCAATATTACGGAGGTGAAAAACAGCAGTCCCTGAGGTTTGTTTTATATGGGAGTTAAAGGACATATCCTGATCAAAGATAACTCTGAGATTCCTTACAGTAGAGCTGGAGGCCAAGGCAATGCCCTCCAGAGTAAACACATCTTTAGATAATGGGTTCTGGAGATGTTCAGGGCCGAGTACAATTACCTTGGAGTTCAGCAAGAGAAAGTTGCAAGTCACTCAGGTTTTTATGTATTGAAAACATGCTTGAAGTTTAGCTACCTGACTGGATTCACCTGACTTCCACAGATATAATCAGGTATCATCCACATAATAATGAAAATGTATGTGCTTACTTATAATATTCCCAACAGGAAACATTTTTTAGGATAAATTGAATAGTTCCAAGCACAAACCCTTGTGGAACTCCATGACTAACTTTGGTGTGCATAGAAGACTCATTGTTAACATTAATTAACAAACTGAGATCACTCCAATAAATGGGACTTTTTAATGATTTTATGAGGATGCAACACCTCAAAAACATTTAAATTACTTTAAAAAGTCTATAAACTTTCATATTTGTCTGGATATAAATATTTTAAAGCACTAGAAAATTATTAAGGATACAATCTTTGGGCCAGAAAAGGCCAGCATAGATTACTAGATCACCCCCTCAGTAAATAAACACATTTTTATGGGTTAACAACACATTCATGGAATTGAAACATAGTGTTTGGTGTCAAGAATGGAAGCCCCAACTTTGTGTTGTTCAACTTGATGAATTCTAGTACTTTTAATTCATAAGTCACAGGTAAGTCTGCTCTGTGTGCAATTATAAAAGGCAAAGGAGAAACATATTTGCACTAGGAACCAATGGACGACCTGGAGCTGAGAGCCACAGACAGGGTAAATACTCAGAAAATATTAAGGGATGGACTAGCACATTGTTGGTTTGGATCTTTTAAAAGTCGACGTGAAGAAAAAATATCAAATGTCTGCATTTTCCTTTAACATTAAGAGTTTAGAACACATTCAAAAGTTTGTTCAAAAGTTTGGAATTGCCTGCCCCAGAGTTTGATTTGGTGGAGTCAGATAGCTGACTGGCTGCTGTTAAGTTATAGAAATACACTTTGCAAATAGATGCTATTTTATATGAAGTGTCTCCAACAAAAAAAGTCATGTTTAATACATGGAGAACAAACTGCTGTTCAGTGGTTCAACCAGACTGATAACTGAATGAGCAAAAAGAGACAAAGATCCCACTGAGCAACAGTTGAATAAGAAAATAAGAAAATAAGAAATCACCAGTCAATAGTAAACAAAAAAAGGAAAGAAAGAAAGAAAGAAAGAAAGAAAGAAAGAAAGAAAGAGAGAAAGAAAGAAAGAAAGAAAGAAATCAAAGTTTGTGCAGATTTAAATACAAACAGGTTCTTTGTTAAGTGCATAATGTCTATAACAAGACAGAAAACAAGCTGTTATGTCTTCTACACCGTTTTTGTTTCGTTACACCATCTTTGTCTTCTTATGTCTTTCGTGTCATTTTAGTCTTATGTCATATTCATCTTGTTACATCTTTTACACCGTTTTCGTCTTGTTTTTTGTGTTCGTTTTTATCTTCTCATGTCTTTCGTGCCATTTTAGTCTTGTTATGTCATTTTCATCTCGCTACATCTTTTATGTCATTTTAGGCTCGTTATATTGTATTCATCTTGTTACATCTTTTATACCATTTTCATCTTGCTATGTCATTTTCCATTTAGTCTTGTTATTAGTTGTTTAGTCTTGCTGCTGTAATGCCGGAATTTCCCCATTGTGGGACTAATAAAGGAATATCTTATCTTATCTTATCTTATCTTATCTTGTCTGTTCATCTTGTTACGTCTTTTATGTCTTTTTAGTCTTGTTATGTCATATTAATCTTGTTACATCTTTTATGCCATTTTCATCTTGCTGTGTCGTTTTTGTCGTCTTATGTCTTTTATGTCATTTTAGTCTTGTTACATCATACTCATATTATGTCTTTTACAGCGTTTTCATCTTGTTACGTTTTTTACACTATTTTCATTCATTACATTGTTTTTGCAGAAAGTGCAGACTTTTGTCTTAAAAAGAAGGGAATAAAAGTAAAGGTTTGTCAGAAAAAGAAATACTGTAAAGTACAGATAGCTGAAAAAAATCCATTTAAGTACAGTAATGGAGTAACGTCCCATCTCATATGCTTTTAGACATTTTAATGTGGAAATGTTACATATTGCTGCAGTCATAGTTATTTTTCTTATGGGCAAATGTATTTCAAATGTAAATAATGTTTGGAAGGATAAAAGAAAAATATCAGGTAATGCAAAGCAAATTTGTTGGACATAAACTTATCACAACTGGTATCTGTGATCATTCTTTAGATTGTTGTCATTCATGAGCAGGTTTATACTGACTAACACCTGATTTCATCAGACATGACGTGTATCATGCGCTCACCTCTGTTGATACTTCGATGCAGTGAATCGTCCTCAGCCTTAACACAGAGTTCGAGCCTGCAGCCAATCAGGACGTAGCGGAGTGAGTGAGCTGAGAGTGAATGTGTGTGACCAGCTGCAGCAGCAGGTCTCCTCTGTACAACCATCGTCTGTCTGTCCTCACATTATACAAGGAATCAGCCAAGGGTGACATTACTGTCTCTGCCGGTGGATTTCACGGCAGATGCACGCGCGACAACACATATACAACACGCATATTTATGCGCTCACACGTGCTCATATACAAATGCAGCAGAGCTCGTAGCCATACTGCTGCAGACACACGGTGGAATAGAGCAATATGCTAAAGCATGTAGCGAGTGGTTGAAGAGGCTACAAGGCTGTACAGCATCAATAAATGATGTGGCTGCTTTAGTCAAAGCATGGCTAAAAGATGTTCTGGGAGGATGAGCATGAAACATCAAATATGGGCAGCCAGTGATGCCTATGAATATTTTGGACTGCTTTGAATATGAATATAGCCAGGGTGTGTTACCCTGACACCTCCCCCACCACACACACATTCGCCACGACCACTAGCATACCAACCATACACACACACACACAGCTGTCTCCCCTCAGAGTCTCCCCGTGCATATTGAGTGCACACGTTCAGCTTTCTTTATCGACTCTCCTCATTGATCTGTAGCGCTCCAGTGTTTGTCGTTGCTGCTTGATATAGTGGGACAGTGTAAACAGTTTTCCTCCCTCTTCGTTGCTCAGTGGAAGTGTGACGGGTGTTTGAGCATGGCACATATAATCAGCTCCTGGTTCATTGACTTCATGGACATGTGAAATTACTGCAAGTTCAAATCGGGCCAATCAGGCATTATGCTGTATGTGTTATATAAAAGCTTCAGAGGTAGGGCTTTTCCTTTTTTTCCCCCCTTTTTTAAGGAATATTCCTGTGAAAATTTCAGAATCATCATGCAGTTCAGAACAGCTTCAGTGCTCAGTGGAATTTTCTCCAAATGTGTGGAATTCTACTGAAGGGCCGGAATACGAGCTTAAACAAACTGTTATTTTCATTGCTGACTGATCTGCAGATTATTTTATGCTTGAGCCAAGCTTCAGGTCTGCCAAAAGAATTCTGAACACAGGAATTGTGAACAACTGTTTAAAAGTCTAACTCCACAATTCAGTACTAAATAGTCCTCAGTCTTTTCATGTTGTCAGTAACTGTGTTCTAACATGCATAATGTATAAAAGAAAAAACTCCTTTTTCTTTTATAGAGACTTTAATCATTTGGAAAATAAAATGAAAAAAAAAAAGGTTTAAAAAAGTAAAGATGTCCATCACAATTTTCAAAAGCCCAAGATTTGACCAACAGTCCAAAACACAGTGTTAAACTACACAGTGTTAAACTGCTCTGTAAATATATACTCATGTGACATACCATTAGAAAGCTGAGATTCTTGTGTTTCAGTTGATGCCAGCCATTTCCAGGTACAGTTACAGCTGCTAGTACAATCAGCGCCACAAACCAGGAAACAAACAATTACAAAACTGAGGCAACTCACCCTTGAAGCTTCACAGTAATCCACCAGTCGATAATATTTCAACAAAGACAGTCCTGTTTCCAGCGCCATAAACAACCAACACATCACACCATTACAAAATATGGAGCAGTCACATTTGAATTATTAATTTATTCCGAATATGAAAATAGTACAAGGCTTCATCATTGCTACTAAACAATTTCTTTGCATAACATAATGTAGAAATGAAAATTTGAGGAAGCAAAATAATAATAAAACGCAGAAAAAAAGAAATAAATGACATTCGAAAAGGAGTGAGAAGAAGCTTATTAGCTCTCATCCCTTTGTCTAAATAAAAATAATATATTTATACATATATACACATACATACATATATATCTATATACATATATACATACATACATACACATGCATATACACATACATACATACACACATACATACATATACACTTTCACATAGGCTTCTCTGACTCATCACCATGCCATATCAATTAATAAATGACAATAATCATTAATGATCATTATCCATTGTACCTGCTAAACAAAATATTTTTGTACATTTTCTTGAACTGGTTGATATTTGGACTTTGCTTGAGTTCCTCGCTTAGATTGTTCCATAGCTTGACACCGGAAATAGATATACAGAAACTTTTTAAGGTTGTTCATATGTTTTTGATTTTGAAGTTATGTTCCTCTCTTAACTGATAACCTCCCTCCCGATTTCTAAAAACATTTTGGATATTTTCTGGTAATTGTCTGTTTTTTGCCTTATACATGATAATTGCTGTTTGGTAAGATACAATGTCAGTGAATTTCAGTAGTTTTGATTGTATAAAACGTGGATTTGTATGTTCCAAGTGGTTGACCTTGTGAATAGTCCTTATTGCTCTTTTCTGTAGTATGGTAAGTGACTGTAATGAAGTTTTGTAAGTATTTCCCCAAACCTCAGCACAGTAATGTAAATATGGCAAGACCAGTGAACAGTAAAGTGTGTGAAGACAATTATGATCCAGTAATTGTTTTGCTTTGTGTATGACTGCAATGCTTCTTGAAACTTTGGACTGTACATGTTTGATGTGTGGTTTCCAATTCAGCCTGTCATCCACTGTAACCCCAAGAAATTTGTTTTCATGTACCCTTTCAATTTCAACCCCATTTAATTCTATTCTCACCTTTGTGTTCACTGTGTATTTACTAAATAACATAAACTTAGTCTTAACTTACATTTAATGATAATTTATTCCAGTCAAACCATGTTTTTAGTTTTTTCATTTCCTCGTTTATAACTGTTTCCACTTGTTTGATGATTTCTCCTGAACTAAAAATATTTGTGTCATCCGCGAAATTGACCAATTTTAACCACCTAGATACTTTACACATGTCATTGATATACAGTATAAACAATTTGGGGCCCAATACTGACCTCTGGGGGACACCACAAGCAATGTCCAAATATCCAGAGCAGTGATTACCCAACTTTATAAACTGTAACCGTCCTTTCAAATAACTCTTACCCAGTCTAATACCAGTCCCCTTATCCCATATTTTTTCCAGTTTATTGAATAATGTTATGGTTAATTGTATCAAACGCTTTTTTGAGATCGATGAATACTCCTATTGCATGTTTTTTATTGTCTATTTCATCTGTGATTTCCTCAGTTGATTCAATTATTGCCTGTGTTGTTGATCTGTTAACCCTAAACCCATACCGACTCTCTGAAAATAGTTTGTGTTTTTCCAAAAATGCATCCATTCTTTTGTTGAAAAGCTTTTCCAATATTTTTGAGAATTGTGGCAGTATTGAGACAGGTTTGTATTTCTTTGTTTCAACATGGCCGCTGTCCCCTGACATTTTATTTGACACTTAACTTGAGCCATGTCTTGCCCACAGCCTATAGTAGCCAACAGGAGTCTGTGTTGAAAGGAGGAGCATGCCTGTCTTCCCTTGTGTAAAGAAAGAGTCAGTTGGCAGAGATTGTGCTAATGACTGGCACTTCGTATCGCCAATGAAATCCACATAAGCTTTAAACCTAATATAATGCTAAAAATGGAAAATGATGTCAGTTTGAATAGGTTCTACCATAGCACTTGTTCCGACACCTTTATATGCACAAAGTTTAGTTTCAGCAAGGGAAAAAACACTGTAATGTGTTCATGCTTCAGTTACTCTGCAGCAAGGTTTGTTTTAGTTTTCCCAAATGGCCTTTATTTGGAAAATGCCTAAAAATACCCTTAGAAAAACATGTTCAAAAATGTATTTTCTGTGTTATTGTTGCAACATTTGAACTTGGGACTAGGTAATGTTAAATGCTGTGGTGCCATTGTGTTTTTTCATCTAGTAAGACCCTGCTATAGATCATCTGCTGACATCTGTTTGCCAAGAAGTATTCAGACAAAAATAAAAACCTTCTACTTCACTTCAGTGTGTTTGAAAAAATAGAATTCTACCATCAGCATAAACTATTCCCTTTTCTTCAAAAGAGGAAATTAAATAAATCAACAGTGCAGTATGCTAGTGTGGCATGGTGGTACAGCGTTAAGCACTGTCACCTCACAGCTAGAAGGTTCTGAGTTTGAATCCTCCAGTTGGCTGAGGGGATGGGGAGTTTGTGGCTGGGGCGGGGCCCTTCTGTGCGGAGTTTGCATGTTCTCCTCGTGTCCATGTGGGTTCTCTCCGGGTACTCCGGCTTCCTCCCACAGTCCAAAGACATGCAGGTTATTTACCTGCATGTCTTTGGACTGTGGTCTAATTGGTGACTCTAAATTACCCATAGGTCTGAACGTTAGCGTGAATGGTTGTTTGTCTCTATGTGTCAGAAATCCTGCCTCCTCAATGTTAATAGGAGATTGATTAATCTAAAAGGTAAAGTTTTTCCCAAATATGGTTTGTGTCATTTTAGGTAGTTTGAACTAATTGTGATTATAATTTAATTAGCTGATAGCCACACAGCTGATGAATGAACTGCTGTGTTGAATGAATGATGTAAGTGTAAATTTTGCTTTTGCTTCATTTTCAGTGCAGTCAGCTATTTTTCTTTCCTTGTGGTGTGAGCATTGAACTGTATTTGCTCATACACAGGTGTAAAATCCCTTTAGAGAGCATTTTTTGGGTATATATAGTCAGGTAATGGGGTTTAAGGTACACAGACTCAGGTTTGTACCAGTCTGTTAAACTGATAATGAAGAGTTTTTCCCATTTAAATCACCAAAAGAGTGGTGAGAGACATCATTTTATTTGACTGCATGTAAATGCAGTGACTGTGGGGAGGAATAAGAAATACTGTAACTTTGAAAGTTGAAAGAGAGGCTGAGTTGAGCAAAGTCTCTTTTAATTGAAAGTGTGAGACAAAGTTTGCTAGCCTAGCCAAAGTGAGGTGGGAGGCGCACTGTAAAGGTCTTCAACAGTTATCAGGAGACAGTTACCTTAGAAACAGCACAGCCAGGAAAGTAATTTCTCTTCTTGACTTCTTGACTACAACTGTCTTTGGTGACATTTCTCTTTTAATTGTATTACGTTCGTTTGTATTACATGTAGTGACGCAGGGAGGCTGAAAATAACACGCATCTGATGAAAAACAATTCAATATTTATAGAGTTTGAGAAAGTTCTTTTTTTTCTGTCACAGAGTTAAAAGTGAGGAGAGAAACCTCAAAGTAAAAGTTGCCACAAGCAACTCAGTAAAACAAAGACTTTCTTTTCAGTCATATTACCTTGTCACTGAACTTTTCTTTCTTTTCTTTCTTTCTTTCTTTCTTTTTTTTTTTTTTTTTTTTTTTTTTTTTTTTTTTTTACAGTATTTAGCTGTAAATTTATATTTATTCTAGAATATAAGGTGTTAGATTTTATTGAAACCTTTTGTTCATGGTTTAACTAATTTTGAAGTTGTATTGTATTTTTTCCCCCCTCTTTTTTTGCTTAATTTCAATTCTAGCTCAAAAAGACAACATATAAAGGAATAGTTGGGGAGCAGGAGTCAGGACATATTTAGTCTTTATACCAGGAAGACTGGCACAGGTGGCAACTCGAGGAAATGTACAAGTGGCAAGCTGTGTGGTTTTGGAAGGGGTTATTTCTTGGCAAACAACAGTTTATCCATCCTCCAAGTACTTCTGTTTGGTGTCTCCAGTGGTTGCTTGGCAACCTGATGGTGACAAGACCCCAGAAAGCTACTGCACCCAGCTTTTGTTAGCCAAAAAAAATAGTTCCAACACGTAATCTACCCCACAAAAACCACAAATTGTTATACTGTGTGCACATTCAACAAGGTGCTAGTGTTAGTATTTTGGGACATTGGACAGAGTCAGACTCACCGTTTCCCCTTGATTCTAGTCCTTATGCTAAGCTAGGATATCCACATCCCAATCCCAATCATTTCAGCCAATGCATTCTGCCTCTTTTGATTTCCATGCAGACTGTTTATAAGCATGCAAGCAAAGCTGTTCAAACGTGACTGGTCAGTACTACTCAGACTAGCATTGTGTAACAAATGTAAGAATCAAAATGGCACCTTTACACACCATTTGTGGACATGCCATAACCTCCACTTATTCTGGAGCTCTGTATTCAATTTTTACTCAGAAGCATTTAACTCTGTCCCTGCCAATGACAAGACATTCCTACAATTGCTGTTTTCACTGCCAGGCAGCTGGGGACACTATGACAGATCAGACAAAATTTGACACTTGAAGAAGAGAACTGCCGGAATTGAGCTTCAGAAGGAGATGATGTGATGTAGCATGAAAAACATCAGTGCTCAGCTGCAGATCTGCAGGGCAGAGATCACCGCAAACCAGGCACAGAGTGAGGTTGCTTGCACTGCAGTCCTCAGACCTCCACAGCAGCCGGGACACAGTGAAGCTGCTCATACTGCAGCCCCTGAGACTCGTACTGCAGCCAGGGCAGAGAACACTCCAGCCCCAGGGCCTCTCAGACAGAGTGTTTTGGATGGGTGGCGCAGGACACCCACAGCTAATGTTAGCCACACTGGAGACAGTGATGTCACACGTAATATAAGTGATAAACAATATTCTGCTTAAAAATGTCTCTTTCACAGACTCCATTTTCTCAGTTTTTTTGTTTGTTTGTTTGTTTGTTTTGTCTGAAAGGTGATTTTTTTGATGCAACCAACCAATATTCAAGTGCTTATTTATAAAAAAAAAAAAAAGAATGAATGAAGCTAGAACAAAATGTTTTTTGTGTCTGAAACTACCAGATCTGTTCTTTCTTTTGATGTATTCCATGATAACATATTCATAGAAGAGGATATTCTGTAAGTGTTGAAAAATTAGTGAATTTTGGCAAACGTGCTGGCGCTGGAAACACTGGTGGGGAAAGTTAAGAAGAAATGGGCGCCCGACCCCCTTGTGGCCATTCTGGGGTCAACAAGTGACACTGCTCTGAAACCTGGTAGTGACGTATGCCCGGTGTATCTGGCCACTTATTGGCCAAAAAACTTATTTTGCTGTACCTTGGTTTGTGTTCTTTCCAGCACGAGTCTTGCATTTTCACCACTGTATAATATCTGCCGTATAATTATAATGGTATGTTCTTTTACGCCGCTGTTATTCTTGTAAGAAAAGGGGAAAAGTAAGATTGATTGTATGTTACAAAGAGGAATGCATCCGACCTTAACTAGCAATAAAACCATAGAAATACCCCCCAAAAAGTCCTCAGATTACACTCAGAATCCAAAACACTTCTGATACCAAAATCTTGTCCTTCACCTTGGTAGAAATTAACCATATTTCAGCTCTGTATTGAACGCACAAACATGAGATGTCACATGCAGGTGCGTACATGGAAGTGCGTGGCAGCGCAGCCACTTGCAGCATTACTGTAGAAAAAGTTTTAGTTTTAGATAGTATTAACATCAGCAACATTTTACACTTTCATAGAGACTATAACAACAACATAAGTCTACTGTTTCAAACAATAATCAGAGTAAAATAAGATGAAATCACAAAATCAGAGGGACAGAGGCAGCATTTTTCTACTTCTCATATTTACTCCTTCGAGTAAATTGAACATTTATTAAACATTGTTCAGCAAACCTGTATTTTTTTTAACCACAGAGAAATAAAGATTTCTTGCACTGTTCAAGGCTTTTAAGGCTTTTCCTGAGTCTGGCATCAGGTACCAACATCACAATCTGATCCTTGTGAATGTAAACTGATGCCACGAGTTCATGAATCAAAATTAACCCACTGAGACATTTGTTTTTAAATTGGAGGAAGAAATTGGAATGTGATAAGAGAGCAAACACAGCATTGACATATTATACTATTATTATTTACCCCAGCAACGTTAATATACACTAATATCTCAAATTAAGTTTTCGGGGGAGCTCATGTCCTTTTTAGGGGAGCCCTTAGCTCACCTGTAATTCGAGCCATGATCAGAGCAGAGGTGTGTTTCAACATGTCATGTGTGTATAGCTCACCTCTCCTCCAGTGTGTGCTGGGATAGACTCAAGCCACCTGGTTCAGTAGGTGAATATGTAAAAGTGAGCCTGGTGTTATCCAGAGCAGACCTGAGGAAGCTCATTTCATTTTAATGTAAGTTTGTAGATGTAAAACCACTATGGTATATTTGATTCAGAACAGTGATCACGATTATTTAGGGCAGATCTAAACCAAACTGATTTGAGGTCAGATTGCTGTCAGACAGGTATTAGGGTAAGTTCTTAAAGGTAGAAATCGTAGTAGCTTTAGAGATGCTTTTGTGTGAAAAGCACTTTGAGACTTGGACCCTGCTTGGGAACTTCTATTATGTTTCCAAAGAGGCCAGACGGCCGGGATACTCTCCAGAGCATTTCAGCACCTCTGAGGGCAGAGCCTACGGGAGAGGGAGAGATTTCAACTGTACTTACTGACTGAGGAGGCCGAGAGGGGACGGAGGGAGAAAAACACGGCTCGAGAGAGAAACGAGGAGAGTACCATCTCTGGTTTTTTAACCGTGTCTTCAGGGATGTTTTTTTTTAATATATCATGCATTTTATTTTATATATATATATATATATATATATATATATATATATCTATATTGTATATATATATACATATATTTGTTATATATATATATATATATATATATATATATATATATACACATATATATATATATA
>JAJHUR010137338.1:0-22515 GCA_027495735.1 Lutjanus campechanus | reverse complement strand
GATATATATAAGAGAGATATATATATATATATATATATATATATATATATATATATATATATATATATATATATATATATATATATATACATATATCTGTGTTGAGGCTGGTTGGTTCAGGAAATGAATTGATTTGTGGTACAACTTTTAAATATAATTTTCAGACAAAAAGGCTCAAGTCTTTTTTTTTATTTTGTCAGGTCCACTCTAAAAAGACATCTGATTTCTGATTTGACTCCAAACCTCTGCCGATAAGTTAATGTCACACCACAGTTGTTGAAAAGTTGAAAGAATTTCTCCTTTACTTTATTACAATGTCACACTCAGTGACTGTGAACCATACAAGCTGTGACAGTTTCTTTTTCTTTTTGGAATATGTGGGATTTTAAATGTATCGCCTCCTGTGTGACTGTTGAGAAGTTGAGCTGAGGCAGCAAAGTTTCCAGT
The DNA here is from genome assembly GCA_027495735.1 of Lutjanus campechanus. Classification (NCBI taxonomy): domain Eukaryota; kingdom Metazoa; phylum Chordata; class Actinopteri; order Lutjaniformes; family Lutjanidae; genus Lutjanus; species Lutjanus campechanus. The sequence continues at coordinate 22,068 of JAJHUR010137338.1, read as the reverse complement.
TTATTTCCTCATGACACCGGAGCAGCTTCCCTCTAACTGAAGCACATCTCAGCTGAGTGAGCATGGGACTGACTCTGTCTACATTTCCATACGGTCTGCTGTGCGTGTTTCTGATCTGTATGCTGCTGAGAGTTGCAGTCACTGGGAGCACACCCCTCAGTCGCCTCAGCAGAGAACTGAACTGAACTCGCTGTCCTCTACTGCTCGCTGCTCTCTGTGCTGCCTTGCACTGAAGAACGCAGCAATGAAATGTTAGGAAATGTTAATAATTTGTATGCTTATCAGGTTGTTCATGTCCCATTCTCATGAATGTGACAGCCCAAGAATGCATGGAAGGACTTTCTCTGAATTTGGCACAAACGTCCACTTGGACTCAAGGATGAACTGATCATAATTTGGTGATCAAAGGTCAAGTTCACAGTGACCTCACCAGACACATTTTAGGCCATAACTCAAGAATTCATACACTAATTATGACAAAATTTCACACAAATACCTAATAGGATAAAATTACGAGGTGACTGACATTTTATATCCAAAAGGTCAAAGGTCAACTTCACTGTGACATCATAATGTTCAGCTCTCTATCAGTCCTCTGTCCTCCTCTGTAAACATAGTCTCTAAGTGAAGACAGCATGTTTCTACCTGGAAATGATTCACTAGAATCATACATGAATAAGTGAGAACTTCAGTTTTATCAGAAACTACACTGAATACTTCACTAAGTCTTATAAGTCTTCACAACACATATCATAAAATTCTGGACAGCCACAGATGTAAACTGTAAATTGACAAGTTGGCATATGACCATAAGAGAAGAGGAAAAAGGGAATTTGGGGAAATCTTTTTTTTTTTTTTTTCTTTTGCTTTCAGCCATCCCAAAATGTTACAAATCACTCCTGAAAAATAAATTCTATGAAAACAAATATTGGGGAATTGTTATAGACCACAAACTTTGTGGAAACAAAATGAAAATATGTAACACACTAAATAGATTTAAAATTAATACATAAATAAAATAAGATGCTAACCAAATATAGGGTAGATATAAGCTAAAGCTAAAGCTGCCTACTTGTTTTTCAGTTAGTGCAGTTTCCCTTATGTATGACAAATAAACTAAATTAAAGTGATATTCCACTCTGTGAGAATAACCCACTCAGTATGTACTCACCACTATGCTGATGTGATGATGGGTGAAGGTCTTCAGTTCACAAAACAATCCTGGAGTTTTAGGAGAAACAGGGTAGCAGCCTCATCCAGTACAATGGCAGTGAATGGTGACCACGGATAAAACGTTAAAAATAGCACACAAAACAAACACAAAATGTCTCCATCCTGCTTGTGTGGTGTAATCCAAGTGTCCGCGAGCCACGACATTAAAAATGAACCGCAAAAGACGCCATTTACACCATGTTTTTAGGCAACGTGCTACAGCTGATATTTCTACATTTTGTGTCTGTTTTGTGTTCTTTTTTTATCCGTGGTCACCATTCACTGCCATTGTACTGGATGAGGCTGCTACCCTGTTTCTCCTAAAACTCCAGGATTGTTTTGTGAACTGAAGACCTTCACCCATCATCACATCGGCATAGTGGTGAGTACATACTGAGTGCCTTATTCTCACAGAGTGGAATATCGCTTTAAACTAAATGTGTTTTATGATGCGATAACTCTATTATAAAGTTTTGGTTCGGGTAAGACACACAGACAACTTGATTACATTTAGGGAAATGTTATCATTCTGGTTAAATGCAATATTTTACCTATTTTACCGGTTGTGTGATTTATCCATCTAGATAGTTGTGGTGTGAGTTGCAGAGTTTTGGAAAAATTGTCCGTAGAGATTTCTGCCTTCTCTCCAGTATAATGGGAATAGATGGCACTTAGCTTGTGGTGCTTAAAGTGCTCAAAAATACATTTGAAAAACTGTAAAAAATAAAATAAAATAAAATAAAAATCTAAGATAATCCACAGACCTTGGTATGTAGGAAATACTTCCATACTAGTAGAAACACAGTACAGTAGTTCTGGTAGATTTTACTGCAGAAAAACTGATGCACAAAGTATCCTTTAACATCAGCATCACCAAGGGACGTGACAAAGACGACAGTATTTGACGATCCTGGGAAAAGAATTGGGTTGGTCTCTTGTGCTAAAGTTTGATTTTTAGTTGACCCATCCACAGTCTCTGTGGTCATTTTCAGCAGCGGTTATGTTGCATTATGTCCTCCTTCTGAGCCCGGAGTTGTTCTCTGTTTCCAGGGGAACACTCTCCCACCAGGCACCACAAGTTTCTCATAACTGTGTATGTTTGTGTGTCTGTCAGAGTAATTACAAAAGCTTTGTACTCACATAAAAATAGATACAAAAACTTACCGTATTTCACCTGCTGCAGTGGATGGATGAACTGTGTTAATTACCAGAGCTAAATTTTATTGATGTTTAATTTCAGGTTAAATGCTGTGTTCTACATCCAACAACTGCATGATAGATCAACTAGTGACAACTTCAGTACAGATATAGGCCTACTGCTATTTTTAAATCTTGCTGTAGATACTTTATATGCCTCATGTTCCTAAAAAAAATGTATGGACTTATGTAAATATAATTCCAATCAATCAATAAGTGTTTGGTGTCTGTATCTTTTTTATTTATTTTTTATTATTTGAGAAGCATGATTCTACCTTCAACATTTTTTGAACAGTTTGTTCAAGCTGCTTTACTGGCCATTTCTTCATGCTCAGCCATAAAATGTGTCCACTGGCAGTGTCAGTATCACACCCAGGTGATTTACTGTTGAGTTTCTGGAACTGGATCCTGCTACTTCTTGTGAATCATCACTAAAATCTGGGCCCATTTCTCTGGTGTCTGTGTCCATAGAAAGTGTATCACCAAGAGTAGATGGCACGTCCAGTTAAAAGACGCAGCAGGAGTACCGGCGTAGGAAACTAAGAAAGGGCGGATATTTCATGTCATGATTGGTGGAGACAATAAACGTGTCCCAACTGGAGCTGCAGAATGAACTGGATTACTTTATCTTTTCAATACAAAGTCTGCTGCAACAAGAGGAAGGAGAACAAAGATGGTAGAACCTTTGTTCTCCTTCTGTGTTGTCTGCCTGGTCTTTCGTTGCCTGTTGTCACAAAGTTTCGGAGTGACAGAGACACTGCATATGTGTCAAACTCAAGGCCCGCGGGCCAAATCCGGCCCACCAGTTCATTTCATGTGGCCCGTGAGAAGTTGCAAAAAATATAATTTGCATCATACAAGCCTAAACTGCATTTAGTAGCTAGATGCATCTCATTAGGGCACGCATATGTTTTGTTTTTGGCATCAAGGAGCTGCCACTGTAAATTTCCTCTGTTCTCTCTCCCCCTGTCTCTGTTTGCACCGCTCTTACTGGACGCCTGCTGCCGCACTCACACAAAACAAGCGCTCCCTCCTCCCTCTGCGTCTCCTTCTCATTTCATCAGAACAGGCCGCGATGAAAACAGTGATACAAAATTGTATCGCGTCGCACCACCAAACTTTCATAATGTGCAAATGTAGAACAAGTTGGGAGTTTTTTTAAGAAAGATGAGAAACACTGCTGCAAATCATTTATGTAAAACGTGTCTGACAGCAGAGAACAGAGACACGAGTCTGACCCACAGAGACGTCATGTGACTGTGAGAGCAAGTAACACGGAGCATCACTGTTCAAACACACTGACAAGAACCACAGAACTCTTCATATGAAACAGAGCAGCAGATCATCTTACTGCAAAAATACTCATATTTTAAAGTTTTTTGTTCACAGACACAACTTTGTCTGTTTCATTTTTTAATACAAAATTGTTGCACAATTGAATGTCTACTGGCCATGATTTTTTCCTAGATATTTGCTATTGGAGCTTATTATAATTGTTATAAAAATCAATATTCATCAAATGCAGAGGCAATTATGTGATATAGATACAATTGTCTTGTCTTACATTTACAACTGGCCCTTTGAGGGCAAACCTAATGCTGATGTGGCCCAAGATGAATCTGAGTTTGTGTAAAAGTGCAAAGAGAGACAATGACACTGTGCTGCTGCCAGAGGAGTGCTGACTAGGATTACAAATTACAATGTAATAGATTTGTGTATATTTCTCACTTTACCCCTGATGGTCTGAATAACTTGCTAGATTTACCAATTTATATATCAGTATTTTGGCAGTAAAGAAAATACCTGTGGCGCAAGCTATTGCAAGGCATTTGAGGGGGTTTTAGAGGAAATTCCCTCTGGTAGCTGGGTCATAGTTGGGGGCGCAGCGATACAACAGTAAATTAGCATACTGGCTTTCTTTGGCTATTCACGTGCTTTTGTTCTTTTTTTGGCCAATCAGCTGCGCGTTAAAAGGGAACCACATGACTACTTATGCAGCTAGAGTCGGGTAGCTGCAAACTTTCTCCAGAGCTTATGTTCAACATACAGATGGATTCTTTAGCTGCCGAGAGAGAGGACATGAGAATAATTGGACACCGTGAGGCGAACAGACGTACAGTAGTTACTTCTGAGATGACTACATCCACCAAGAAGCCCCAGACGAAAAGAAAGCACCCCCGAACCTCTTATTTGATCGGAGGCAATGAAGTCTGTAGGAATACTTTTCAGTTTCTTATGGGGTGAGTTTTCATTAATGTCCGAGTTATGTACGTTATGTTAGTGAACACAATATTGACCGAACAAGCTGCACGTAGCTTGATCTTCGCTAGACTGCCAGGATGATATAATTATTTGTGATCTGTCGCTGTCTGACTGAACAGCTTCATAGAAATTATATTTTACAATTCTTTATATTTTATTCTAACGAAATCCGTTAAGGCGAATAATTCAGTGCTTTTAAAGTCATGATATTAAGCTGACACGGATTCCTTATTTTGTTTGTGGTCAGATGCTGGTGCTGCGTCTCCAGCATAAGGCTGCATGGTGTGTTAGATACGAGGACTAAATTTTAACTAAAACAAAACTAAACTAAAAGACTAAAATGTGACTTTAACTTAATCCAGTCTTAGCTAGCTCAGTATTTGTTTTAAAATGCAGGTTTAAATATGGTAATGTGAGCACTGTAATGTGTGGTAATGTGAACCATTGTTCAAACTACCGAAATAGTTTATGTCCTGCGGGCTGTAAATGAGGTGCAAATGAACAGCACTGTGTTACCTGGCTCCTCAGGTAGGTGAGGATTCAGAATCTTTCAGGCTGGATTTCTCACTAAACTAGTAGGAGTGCCTACATTCAAATGGCCACATCTTCTTCAAATATTTTCAGATTTCCAAGTGTTAGACATCGTTGGAAAGCTTAGAAACTACACTTTCAGAATCTGTAAATAACTCAAAATGCCCCTCGGGAGACTTGTTCCTGGTTTTTCCATGGCTGGGCACAAATGTGCAATTCAAACCATACACATTAACTTACAAAACATTAGCAACTCACTAAGTGCTTCACCATTTCAGACCGAAGAGGATCACGGCGTCTGCAGGTAAACGACCCGGTGCTGACATTAGCTGACAGTCTGCTACACAGTGTGGCTAATGTTAGCAGTGCTAGCAGCGGCAGCTCCGGCTTGCAGGTTTATATCCGTGTGTGTGCTTAATGTGGACACGTTTCTCCAGTCGGGTGATTATATATCGGCTTATTATATTACAGTCTACATTCAACGTTATTTACATTGTCTAGATTAAAAAATTGCCAAACCGTGATGGTTTTGTGAACTGTCATCTGTCCGGCTTTGCTGATATAAACATCCGGGGTTGCCTAGGTGATCAGGGTGTACACGCTGGGCGAGAGAGGCTGCCGTCTGACAGTGCCGCAGCCCCGACTAGTGGCAGGTGACTGCATAAAATCTTAGAGGCGACAGATAACTGGCATTGTGCATGACTAAAATATTGATAAATAGTTTAAACGACTAGTAATTCTGGCGCCGACTAGCTTAGGAGGGGACGTTTAATCGTATAGTCGACTAATCGCGCGCATCCCTAGTATCAGTACATAATAACTTTAAGGTATCAATTGAAGCAACACAGTACGAAGTAATATTGGAACTTCCCCAGTCATTCATTCAATCCTTTTGGTACTCGGATCTAGAAATCACTGTAATATATACTGTTTATATGGTTTTGCTTGCAGCCAATCACTGCAAGCATTCTTCATAAAAGAGAACATTTGATAAAAGTTATCAAATGAAGTACTCTATTGGTATTGGTATCACTTCAGGGTTCTGGTATTTGTACTGGTATCATCATTTTTTAAACAATACCCAGCCCTAGTCCCCAGGGCCTCAAATCCTTTGCAATGTTGAAATGTGAATTTCCCCCGTGGGCATCAGAAGTCGTCTGGGCATCTTTTTCTTTCAATCATAGTTGTTGAAAATATAATTTGACCTTATGCTGCTGTTATTTCATCCCAGTTTCATTTGATTCGTGATTCTGGGAAATATTCAGTTCAAATCACAACAGAAGCCTCAAACTTGATTTCCTGTTGGCCCTGACACTTTGTTCACTGCTCCACCTCCACCATGTTATTGTTGAGCAGGTTAAAGGTGAGGAAGTTTGCACCAATCTTTAAACAAAATACAAAAGTAGTTTACAAACTAAATTTTACTGTGCATTCCTCTACTCTGAGTCGTCCTCTCTAGACTCATTTCTCACTCTGAAGAAAAGTTGCTCACTCCCTCCACAACAAACACAGTGAATGTTTCATTTGCACAATGCCTATTATATTTGTGTGAACGGCTGTAAAATGATAATAAGCCCAACACTGTTCCCCATATTGTCATGTCCAAAATGGTTTTCAACTTCTAACAATGTCTCCACACACAGCTGCACATTATTCTGGCAAGAGAATTCTGAGTTCTGACTTTGTGACTCCTTGATCCATAAAAAGATGATGGCTCTGTTTCTTTCTTCAGCGTCACATTATGAGAAAATGCAAGTGGTTTCTGACAGTGTATAACAGACTGAGTGTAATTGTGCCATCCTTTGCAAAGTTATGTTTCCATCTCTCACACATTTAAAATACATGTCCAGGGGGTTCTTCCTTCAGATGAAAAGACTTGAAAGGGAAAAAAGACTGTATCTGGTAAAATTCTCTAAAATGTTGGTGATTTACAGGCTTTAAGATAAGTTGAAAGTTTGAAAGCATTTTCCAACCCCTTTCAAAAGCCTTCAAACAACTTCTTTTGCCAAAAACACATTCAGCAAATATCAGACTAGAGCATCCTGTAAATGCAGATTCCAATGCTACAGCAAGTGGTTGTAGTGTCTCTGTCAATTAAATGATTAGTCTTCTATCTATCTAATCTATTCATATTGTAAATGAGGATTCAGATCATAAATCTGTTCTCCCTATCCATCCATTTTCTTCCCTTTATCCAAGGTCAAGTCATAGTGGCAGCAATTTAAGCTGCGTATTCCAAATGTCTGTCTCCCCAGCAAAGCTTTCCAGATCCTCCTGGAGTGTTCTCAAGCCAACATGAGATATGCAATTCCCCCTGCAAGTTGTTGGGAATACCCCGGGATCTCCTCCCAGTTGGAAGGAGAAGGAAGGTGTCCAGGAGGATCCTGATCAGATGCCTGAACCACTTCAGCTGGTTCCATTTGACACAGCGACCCTATTCTGAGGGTACCCTCCAGGTATCCAAACTCCTCACTCTATCTTTAAGGCTGAGCGCAGCCACCCTATGGAGGAAGATCACTTTGGCTGCTTGTATGTGTCACTACCCAAAACTCATGACGTAGGTGAAGGTTGGAACATAGATTGACGGGTAAATCAAAGCTCAGCTCCCTTTTCATCACAATGGTCTGATGTAACACCCACATTACTGCTACCTTTGCAACAATCCTATCAATCTCACTTATGAGAAAGACCCTGAGATACTCTAGTTGGGGCAGCAACTCACTCCCCATTCCCATGGAGTAATCCACTGTTTCTGGCAGAGAACTATGCCCTCAGGCTTGGAGGTGTTGACTCTTATCCTAGTGTGTACTGAAGGTCACAGTTTGATGAACCCACTAGAACCTCATAATTTCCAAAAAGCAAAGCAAATGCACAACAAGGGGCAGCCTTAGTGGTGCAGTCTGACACCTACTGAGAACGTGACTTTGTGTCAAGGATATGGACACAGCTCTCGTTTTGTTTATACAAAGACTGGACGGGCGTAGATACCCCATACTCTGGCAGTACCCTCCACAGGATTCCCCGGGGGACACGGTTGCAAGCCTTTTCAAAGTCCACAAAACACAGCAACCCCGCAATGGTAAAAAGCCAAGTCAAGACAGAATGTGCATTGCTCTTCCTATATCTGGGGTTCAACAATCAGTCCGGCACCTCGTGGAGATGCTCATCAGCGTCCAGTCCCCCTTTTTCTGTTCTCTCTGATAAAACACAGGTCTTGCACCTCTAAAGTAAAGCTCTATATTAGTAACACTAGATTTTCTTTTATGTGGGTTTGATGCTTTATTGTTTAGAGACTGTTGCCATCTTACTACCAAGACTGAACTGGAATTTACTGAGAATACAGAAGAGTAAAATATAGGTTTGGAGATAGTATTCTTGCTAAGTGGCAAAGTAAAGATGACCAATTTAATCTTTAATCTAATCTTTCAGCTTTTTGTTCCGAGGGTTGCCAAAATCTTTTTCTTTCTTTGACAAGATCATTAACATCTGATGAGTCAGTGTTTCTTCTGTCTGTTACACCTTATCAACAGATATTCCTTGAGAGGTATCCTCTGCTTCTCTGCATGTAACACCCTCAGACCACTCTCAGGAAAAACTGGAATAAAATCTTTCATTTATGGTCATGTCCCTGCCTTTTGAGAGTTGGTCAGAGTAAAGAAAATTGGCCTCTGGTCTCCTCCATTTCCAAATCACAGACATCTTTTAGGTGCTTTTTAATGCTGAGGTCCTTGAAAAAGTATTTGCTGAGCAACTTCTTTAAGTGGTTCCAAGAAATAAAGTCAGGGATAGTTTTCAGTTTGGCTTCCACTAAGTGCACAGTAGGGAAAATACACTTTCAAGTGTCAAAAATGACAAACCTTTAAAAGTTGCAGTTGAATATTGGACTTCAGTGCTACTTGACTTGAATGCTGCTACAATTGCTCAATAAGTACCTGTATGCCTTTATATTATTAAGAATGTTTTATTTTTAGGGAGAGGCCATGAATAAGCCACAGTGGGGTTGCTTTTTCTCTAGGCACAAAATACTTATATCCTCAAGTTTTTACATTTCAAAAATCACCATGACACTTGATTAACTTTGGAGGACAGTGTACATATCAGGTGCCCCGGGGGTCAATTGTTGTTCATGTGCTATGTTTTTTAGAGTAGCACTTCAACTGTGCCAGAAATGTCAAGCCGTCAAGGCCTGATGCCAACAAAATTCTGTCCATAACTGACCCGAACCCGACCCTCATTAGCATATTTCAGCCCAAAGCCGATTACAGTTCGACAAGCTTCTCTCTATGCACCAAACGGTAGGAGTTTTCAGTGCAAGGTTACAATACATAACAGGTAATTGGAATTTACAACAACTAAATTGGGGAAAAAATTTCAAATAAATAAATAAGTAAATATTGTACAACATGAAATATGTAAGAAATAAGGTCCGACCCAACCTGAACCCATCAGGTCCAGTTGGATTTCAAGTCAGATCTCAAGCTCTACTTTAGAGATGCTTTCCGACTGTCATATTATGCATCCCTACACCCTGACATTTCTTTGTGGATGACATACAAAGATAGTAATCAAATTTGAGCTTAAATGCACTGTATGTAATGTCTGCCGCTAGGGATTTCTCACTTAAAAACAATATCAAAAGACATAGTTTGATGACATTGTGAAGTAGTGTGGGATCATAGGCATATATATATATATATACATATATATAATGAGTTTTACGTGCACACGTGAAACTTTTACGCCTCCGCGTTAAACCTTTAAGGGAGCACGTAAAGTTGTTTACGCGAGCACGTAAAGGTAATACGGGCGCGCGTAAAACCTCACATTTTGTGTACATCCACCTACAACCATGGAGCTGGCCAGATGTTTGTAATTGTTCATAAATGAAAGTAATTATCCGATCATAACTGGCATAGCTCTTCCGCTGAAACAGGCCACACGACTTCAATATTCATTTTGAATGTCGTTCAGAGACAATATAATGGTGGCGACTTGCAAGCAAAGTAGTAATGTCTATATAATTAAATCCAAGGTTAAAATATAGCTCAACTGACTCCTGTAATGTCATTTTTTCATGTATAAACGGAGTAGGGCGTAATGTACTGGATGGTCTCCTCTACCAGCAATACTCCTGTGTACTTCATAGTATGTTTAAAAGTAAAAGTTTTACGTGCTCACGTATTACCTTTACGTGCTCACGTAGAACAACTTTATGTGCTTACTTAAAGATTTTACACATGCACGTAAAAGTTTCACATGCTCATGTAAAACTCATTATATTTAATAAAAAATTGTGTTGGCTCCGAACGTTACTGTCTGTTGTTATTGTTTAAAAAAAACACTAAAAAACCCACCATTGCCTATAATGATGTATCGTTATTTTCTGACTTCCTTCCTCACCCTCTAATGTATGTCGTGCTTCCCCCAGAGGTTATAGCAACAGGCTACATCAAATGAAACGCACTGTTAATTAAAACAACAAATTTCTCTGGGTTTAACCATTGTTAGAAGTACACAACTCAACAAAATATATAACATAGATCTAGTCGTTTTTTAACATCTTAATGCAGAAATGTTACATACTATGTAGAGTCTCCACAGCACTCAATGCTGGGGAAAAATCTGCCTCCAAACATGCCGCTATAGGGGGGAAAAAAGCTTTGCTTTGATTATACTTCTCTTAAAAAAAAAGGAAAAAAAAACAAAAAAAAAAACAACAACAAACACAATCGTCTTGGACGGCGCTAAGCCCAGGATGCAGCAATGGTGCTACTGCAAAATCGTGTCAACTGGGAACTTTTTTTATGGTGGACAATTTGCACATGGGGAGGTTAACTGTTAACTGTTAACTGGTTTATTTCTGTACCATTAGTGTCTCATGTGCTAATCTGCCATTTTAAGTGGGAAGGTTGCAGCTTGGAGGCTGTTGGCGATTCCTGGGCACCTTGTAAACCCAGATAGTGTATGCAGCCATGCTGACTGAACAAAGTCGCCCAATGGCAGGCTTATATGATAAGTCAGACTACATATTATACATTTGGTAACCAAGACATGTAAGAAAAAGTGATTTAAATAAACTCTAAAGACAGTGATGATTGAATGATAGAACCAACATAGGGTTTTGCCATATCATATCTGTCACAATATATGGTATAGTTATAATTTTACTCATGCCGGTGGAGGGGTTAAAAGGCGGAGCGACTCCAGTAGTGTGGAAGTGATTTGGTTACAAAAGATTAGATGTACGATAAACCACTGTAATATGTGAGAAGAGCAAGAAGATTGTAACAGCAAAAGGGGCAATGCAACAAACTGATTTCATGACAAGCAGAAGCACCCAGTTGAATGTGAGGAGAGACAAAAATCCAGTGAGGACAGCTGAACAGCTATTGTGAGTTCTAAACCAAAAATATTCAGCAGTATTTTGTCATTTTGTCAAGAATATTGTTATTGCAGAATATCCTGACATATATCATGATATTATTTTAGGGTCCTATCACCCACCCCTACAACCAACACTGGTCCAGGAGGAAAATAACTTAACGTGGAAATGACTAATAAATCAAATGTTTCAGTGTGTGTGTGTGTGTTCCTAGATTTTGAAGTATGTGTGTCTAGTAAAAAGCAGCATGCCTAATTTGCAAATGGTGTGTGTGTTGCCATATGCACGGTTAAATGCATACATGCACATCACTGAATAAGTGTGTCTGAATGATTGTTTGCAAAGATTTGCAGGCTGTGTGTGTGTGTGTGTGTGTGTGTGAGAGAGAGAGAGAGAGAGAGAGAGAGAGAGAGACTGTGCTGTAATGTATTGTTGAACTGATGAACGCCTCTGTGATTTGCATTTTGTGTGCGTTCTGCCAATGCATTTGCAAGTCTGTGTTTCTCCTGTTGTATTTGTGAGTGTGTGCACATGAACATGTGTATTTACAAGATCTCTACACGTGTCACAGTGTATGCATCTTAGTGTTTTTTTTTTTGTTTTTTTTGAAGTGCTGTATGTGTTTGCTTGCACAAGTAAGAGTGTGTGTGTGTGTGTGTGTGTGTGTGTTGCAGCTGTGTGCAGGAGATGGGCTGTAATAAGAGTTTGGAGGGCCTCCTTCAGGCAGACATATCAAAATGCAAATGGAAGAGGCAGCCATTTTCAGTCCAAGACTCAATGCTGTGATGTATTCTGACCATTGTGCTGCTGTGAGAGGCTCTGTTTGTGACTGTGGAGCTCCTGCAGCTATAAAGTTTAAACAAGCACATCATGTCTTTGGCCATATTTTCATATTTTCATTTTGCTACACTGTATAATTCTCATTACCATGGCTACAGACTGTTTTGTGAATAGCTTGTTTGACACTGCTTTGCTCCTTAACAGCTGCGTGACTAAAAAAGCCACAAACACCTTGGTATTTAATTTTAACCAGCTTTTAACCAAAGTTTATCTTCACTGAACTTTTACTTCAAAATATGATAAAGTCTGTGAAGCATTTGCCCTGTCATTTCAGCACTGTGGATAGACATTTACCTGAAAAGAAGAAAATGGGAGGTTCACATTCAGTGTTTATCCTTTGTCAACAAATCTCATGTATAGACCCAGACACACAGAAACATTGAACCAATAACTGTAAATCAATCTGATAAGGGTGAGGCAATCCGTGTACCTTTTCCTCATCTTCTTTGAGGTTGGCATTACAACTTCCGGGTCACACAAATCGGACAATTAAAATTTTAAGTTTGAGTAATGGCTCGTTTTTTTTCATCTCCTATCCTATCTGCTATTTTTGATGTGGGCATAAACTTGAAAATACAATAAACAAACCAGTTTCATTTCAGATATACAAATAAATAACAAAATAACAACTAACTTTTTTTTTTTCATCTTCTGACTTTGGATTCTCAATTGAATATTTAACTCAGACCAACCCATTTCTGTTTTTGTTTTTTTTTTGTTCTGATATTTTGAAAACAGAAAACATTGCATTTTCTGTTTTTCTTCGATGTGCTTCTAAATGGAAACTGCAAATTAATGTGCTGGTCCAAGAAAAACTGATCTTTTTTCCGTTTTTAAAATAAAAAACAAACAAACAAACAAAAAACAGGAAATGCATAATTTTCCGTTTTTTTGTTTTTTGTTTTTTTTTTGTTTCCCTATTTCTAAATAGGAATTGCTAGACAGCTAGTTTCCCCGAGTTTGGTTCTCATTTAAAAACAGAAATCCGTTGGCCAAGTACACCGACTCATGAGCTTTGGGACTGACTGAAGGAATGAGGTCACCGAAACAAGCAGCTGAAACACGTTTCTTCCATCGGGTGACTGGGCTCAGCCTTGGAGAAAGAGCATCTGGAGAGAGCTCAGAGTAGAGCCGCTGCTCCTTCGCGTTGAAAGGAGGAGGTGTTTCGGGCATCTAATTAGGATGCTTCCTGGATGCTTTTCTTTGGAGGTTTCCGGGCACATCCAACTATGGGTAGACACTCGACTTGATAAAGGGGATTACATATCTCATCTGGCCTGAGAACACCCGGATAAGCATAAGAAAATGAATGAAATTATTTATCCAAGTGGAAATTCTGGTTTAGTGGTGGTGCTCAGGGGAATTTCAGCAGGTCAAAAAAAGTAATATCCTATGAATATCCACAGAAAATTTTGTGGAAATCCTGAGATGTGTTTCGTCTAATTTAGCCTCGTCATGGGTAACCACGTTAAGAGAAGTTGAAGTTGGCCCAGCAAGCCAGGTTGGGGGTCTGTGAATATTATGAATCACACTCTTGGGATTATGAATATGCACAGCAGATTTTATTACAATTTCTTTCCACAATTTTCTTTCCATCTTGCTAGTTCGCAGTAAGCGCTGCAAAAAGAGATGTTCTAACAGTGACTGGAAACGTCAGGACCAGCAGTAAAAACAAAACTTGTCAGACAGCTACAACATCTATATTTTGCAAACTCTATGCGCAGAGCGTCTCCAGCTGGACTGATCAAAAGCCCAGTCTGTCTGCCTGTCTGACTCACTGACTTTAAGGTGACTAAGTTAAAAAAAAAAAAAAAAAAAAAGAAGCGAGAAAAACTCAACTGTAGAGCAAAGAGAGAAAAAGAAAACAAACATTGTGAGGCAAAACATGAAATATACATGTCAAAGGAAGCGCCTTCTGCCTGCTGAAATGTCAGACTTTATACACAGCCCTGTTTCAAAACACGCAGCTTGACATTTGTGTCTGTTTGGCTTTGGTAGAAAACTGGTAAATACATGTACAGACAGCTTGTGGTTGTACGTGTGTGTGAGTGTGTGTCAGAGCTGTCTTTAAAGAAGACGTTACCTGGTGTACATAAATCGGCTTTAAATAAAAACAACAAATATGATGAATGAAGTGTTTTTGTTACATTCAAATCTGTCCTCTTTTATGTTTGTTAACAAAAATATGTTACCTTACTGAAAAGAGCTCGCTAGACAAGAGTAGGGATGGGCATTTCAAGTCAAAATGCTATGTGATGTTCATTAGGCATTATTCAACAATTATTTGAAAATCGGCCACCTCAGAGCACAACCACAGAGAGACCCATTTGCACACAGCAGCAACACATGGGCATCGACTGTAACAGTTACAGCATCTGATCACCTACTCTCATTATATAGTTAGTCACTTCGAACAAGGCCACACAGTATCTCTTAACTGTCGCCCAGTATTTCACAATTTAGTCCGACAGTGTCCAAACCTCTCTAGCGCTGAATTCAACAAGATAACACAAACGCGGAAAACTTACAGCTTTCATTATAAGTCGGGTCACAACAGCCGGTACGTATCCATCATTAAGAAAGCAGTCAGACAGAGTAAAATCCACACACATTTTGTCATCAAAAGTAAACTTTGTCCACTCATCTCTTCTATCCTCTGAGGGGGCTGATGTAACGATTTGTGCTGCTTCTCTGACATGGTGTCTGTTAGTTTGGAGCCAGTGAATATTCAGTAAACAGCCTGTCACTCCGAAATTAAATACGTCACGGTCTGCAGGCGTCCCGTCAGCGATACTACCTGGGCCTGTAATAGAACGCAAGATCTGGTGGTATTGCGATATCGCCAGGTGCCAGTAAAATAAGGGAAACAAATGAGGGAAAATCCTTTAGAGTTTAAAAGACAAAATGATCATCACATGAATTTGACTATTTGATCATGACCCATCCATAGACAATGGTAGGAGTGGAACAATTAGACCTTAAAAAGGCTTCTGACATTGTGAACCATAATCTTGAACAAACTCAGTACCTTTAATGTTTTAGAGCAAACAACCAGCTGGTTTGCATAATATCTTGAGTGTAGACAGCAATGCGTTAAAATCAATGAGAAATATTCAATCCCCCATAATCCAGAATTCATATTCCACAAAGCTTGATATTAGGGGCCTCTGTTTTCCAGTTTACACATGAGTGCTGTAAAAGAGCTCGTTGTCAAACATATACTGATGACACAATCATCTATGTATCAGCCAAAACTTTTATGAAATTGATTTGTAAATGTGGGAACAATGTCGCCCCAGCAGTCACAAAAACAAATACCAACAGAATAGCCATGAGACAGTCACCAAATGGCAACTGCAGGGTGGCACTGAGTACCCTACTCATCTGAAAATCTTTAATGGAAAGGTGAAACTGAAACCAAACGTAGGAGAACTGTTCTATGATGATGCACATGGACATGTACAGGATTGGGAGGGTTTCTTTAAAAATGTATTCTGATACAGTTACTGATTTCCTGATTTCCTAATCCAAATATAAAGTAATGTAACCTGATTACTCTCCTTTACTTTTAGATTATCTCAAGTGAAACGGATTAGTTTAATATAATGTTTTTTGTAGCGCTGTGTATTGGGAAAAATCTGGTGATGCGATACATATCACGATACAGGAGTTATGATTCAATATATTGAGCTATATTGTGATACAGGAAGCAAATTGATATATTACTGTTACTTGAATCTAATTTTAGCAAAATTGCAATTGCATAAAGAGCACATCACTATATGCTGTATAGTTAACAAAGTTTATACAATCAGAACAGTGAAGATAAATAACAACAGTGCTATCTAGTGGTCAGGGTTTTAAACACAACAGAAAATGAACACTACCATGTATGACAGTATCACAGTAAAGTGTTCTGAGAATCGATACAGTATCATGAAATATAATATCATAATACTCAAGTGTATCAATATTTTCTTACACCCCTAGTTTTATGTTCCTTGTTAATTGTTTGTCCATATATTCCTTCCTTTGTGAAGTGCAAATGCAACCCTAATAGCAGTAATTAAGCACATTTAAATGTACTTTAAAACTTCATACTCAAACTTAAAGTACCCTCCCATAAACTTATTCCAGTCAGGGTCTTGTTTTTATTCTTTTTTTTTTTTTTAACTAAATGTAACTGTAATCTGATTATATCCTTTTTTCCTGTAACACAATACAGTAACCTTTTTTGTATCCTGGTTACATAATCCCATTACTTGTAATCTATTACTTCCCAAGCATTGACATGTACACACAGAGAGAAACATATATAGCCTACGCAAAAATAAACATACTCTTATAGACTATGTGTATGCATGCACTCGGACACACACCCACACTTATAACGCACAAAATCCATGAATTACCATATACAATACATATGATTGTAAGTGGATGTAAATTCTGTAAATTTTCTATGACATGACACATGTATGTGCTCAATTTAACTAATGTACTCTTGGTAATGTTATGACATAAAATATTAGCAGTGATGTCTGACATTAGCTGACATTAGCTTTTAGCTGAAACATGCTATGTTTGGTATGAGCTCAGTTGATCTGATGTGATAAGATATTTTACTTAGCGGCTAAGGCATTGCATGTTGCACATGTACAAACTGGACCTTTAAAAAATAACCTTCAGTGCAGAACTGACTTAATCCAATTTCAACTAACCAGGAGACTTAACACATCAGTCTACGCCTGGTTGTAGTATCCAGGTTCCGTCACCCAGTGGTGTTTGTCAGCTGGGCTGCCCTGCTGCAAACAACACCTAGCAGGTTTTGCTTACATAAAATACTGCTGCAAGAGCTCCTTCATCAATATTTAATGGACCGTTCCCCCCTCCCCCCTGCACCACTGCTGGGATAAAGGATGAGGACTCTGAGAAGAAGAAGAAGTTTAAAAGTGAGGCGTCCGAAGGAGCTAATTAACAACAGAGAGAAAAATGAGCTAAAACCATGAAAGGAGAGAAAAGCAAAGAATGAAGAACTGAAAAGCAACGAAAAAGAGGAAAGCTGGCCGAGGGAGAGGGGGGAAAAAAAGCGTTGAGTTTCTGGAGGACCCGGCAGCCGACCCCGGACTGCCGGCCTCACACTGACACCGCTGTCACAGAAAACTCATAAATAGCATTAAGAATGCATCAGAGCTGTGGTAGCCCTGCTCCTATTGTGAACTGGGGATGAGAGTTATGTTGAGGAAAAGAATGGAGCACGTCTATGAATTATTGACAGTGCTGTATCAAAAGCAGCAGGAGGATAATATTTTTGTTGTTCGGTGAAAGCAAAAGCTGGCTGGCCAGGCTGGAGACTGTCAGCCAAAACCGTCTGCCTTCACTTCTCCATACAGAAATGTAAAAACCTTGAGGGAAAATGTAGTTTTTGTAAGTATTTTTGACTATAAATTGTTTACCACTGTTCACTACGGTAGTTTTCTTTCCTTTTTCTTTGACATGACAGATACATTTCCCCATCTTGAACTGCAAATGTTCCCTTAATCAATCATGAAGTTGATATCATGTGCCATAATGACAGAACAAGAATCCTTCACGAGTGACAAAAAGTCCCAGAAAAACAGCTATAATGGGAAATTCACCTGAGTTATTTTTTTCCCGATGAGCCTTGAGGTCACTGTGTTCTTGTCATCGACTGAACAGTCGATGGCTTTGCCTTTTATACCAGGCTCATAAAGTGCCTCTCTTTCACCGCTGCACGTCAATAACCCATGGCAACCGCATCGGCTTTGTTTCAGTCTCTGCCACGTCACTCAAAGAGCCTGAGACAACTGAAGTGACAGAGAAAGGCTTGGGCAAACACACGAGGCCCGGACTATTTTCAGGTCCTGGCTGGGCCGCTGGGCCTGTCCATCTTCCCACATGGTATTCACCCTGTCTAATGTCTGTAATTACCCCCAGTGATGCACCTGACAAAATGAGGAGTCAACAGTCCAAACTCAGGCAGGAGGTGCTGAGGAGGCACGCCTCACTGTGAGCAGGTGTGTTCATGGGTTATGCGTCCTGCCTGGGCTGGCATCACCAGACTCAGTCCATTTTTTGATTTCCAAAGCGGCATTATCAACACACACAGGCCAAAATGCCTCCGCATGCAATTGGGTAGACGAGCCAAGGAGAGCAATGAAACCTGCCACATAGTGGTGTGGAGGGCTTACCTTGCGAGGAAGCTGGATTCACAAGACTTCAAGTTTGTGTCCGCACCAAAAGTGATGCAGCCAATCAGCATCCTAGCAAGGACTACTGGCAGCTGCTGGCCTGGCATCCATAGAAACGACTTGTCTCAAACAAAGAATGGCGGCTCCTGAAGATGTTAGCATAGATACTGTGATAGCATCGGTTATATCAGAATATTTCTTCATTGAAAGAAGAGCAAAGAACGACGCTGAAGGCTTTTCTTCATGGAAAAGAGTTTGATTTTATGAATACATGCTTCACCGTTTCTTGTAGCAGGTTTATACATCAATATCCCATTTAAACAGGGGTGTGACCAAACCTCGTCCTTGATAATATGTCCTTTCTACTTCGACTGATTTCTCTTGTTTCTCCTACTTTTCTTGGAATGCTGTCCCATTCTTCCTTGGGAGGAATATCATGTCATTATTTGAAACTCAGCTTCAAGATTTAAAGTTTGACATCTAAATTTTAAAAGTTTTAAGACTGAAACCAAGTTTTGAAGTGTCTTTGTTTCGGACAGCTGAAAAATCTAATCTCTGCAAACATTTTGTTTTTCAATTTCTCTTCTTCACAACTGCAGCTCTCTTTACAGGTTCTCAATCTGTCACTGTTGTCTCACTGTATTTTGTTTGGCAGTTTTGAAGCCTTGTGAATGGTGATAAGAAAACTGCATTGTAATTAAAAAAAGGAAAAGTTGAGAAAACTCAAAAATTCAAGGCAATGGACTGCAATAGATTTGAGTTTTGAGGCCAATTCAGAATCTTAAGTTTTGAAAGAATTTTACCAACTACTGAGCTTTTGTTGAGATAATTTACTTTTCGTCTTTAGAAAAACTTAAAGCTTTGAATTTTAGGAACTCAAAACATTGTTGTTGTTTTTTTTAAATGAGCAAATTCATTGAACCGCATTTTCAATTAAAACTAAAAAAAAAATCAGGCACTAAAAAAAAGACAAGTCAGGTTCACAGCTCACTGTGACAAGTTTTTGAATATTTTTAGTTTAAAGAAGAAAAGTTAATTATCTCAACTAAAGATTATAAGTCAGCAAAACTTTATAAAGTTTATTTCAAAACTTAAGAGTTTTAACTGGGCTTAAAACTCAAACATCTATTCCTGTGTCTTGCCCTGAAATTTCAAGTCATCTGAACTGTTTTTTTTACAGTGTGGTGTGCAGGAGCTGGCAGACATCATGTGACTCACAAAAAAGTGGCCGTTGGAACAATAAGTAAAATCTGCAATATGGGTGCAAAAGTTTAAAAAACAAGCATTTGCCCTTTTAAAGTTTCAACACCTTTTCCCCTCAACATATGTGCACCAGTTCATCATTTACAAGGTTTCAAACCTGGAAAACAATGAAAATACACAGAGAGAACAACAACAAATTTGAAAAAGTGTGTTGGAGAAACACTATAAAAAGAGTGCTGCAGCTGTGAAGAGAAACTCAAACACAAAATGTTTGCAGAGATTTGATTGTTTTTTTCAGCCTCGGGAGATATTATACAAGCGTTCAAAACTTGGTATCAATTTTGGAAAAAAAGGGGAAAAAAGCCAATTTTAAATTAGATTTCAAGCTTTCTAACACTGAATTTCAACTTTTAAAGATTTTTGTCTCCGTTTTGAATAATGCCTTGATGTTCATCCCACAGGGGAACGAGGACACGAGGGCTGATACCTACAGCATTCAAGGGAAAGTAGGAGAGAGAGAGAAATCAGTTGAAATAGAAAGGACATTTTGTCAAGGATGAGGTTTGGTCTCACTGGTTTCAACAGGACATTAATATTGTGGACTACAGGAAATGGTGGAACATGTCATTTTATATTGCAAATTATATTACAAACATGAGACACATAAAACTACACTTAAGATAAACTAGATGACACTAGACATTATAGTATGATGAAGTCTGTCTCGTGCAGACTGGACAAAAACTTTGAATACACAAGTGAGTTCAGGCCAGAGAACCAATAACATTTGAGAAAATTACAAAAGTAAAAGAAGTTATCCTCCACTTGTCTCCTCTAATATTAACACTCAACTCAAACATTAATTCTTGAACATACATGTGAGTGCATAAAAAACCTCTCTCATGGAGCAGCTGTCTCTGTGGCCGAGGAAGAAACTGTGGAGCAGCAGTGAACATATATAGTGACCAAGTCAAACCAAATAACACAGAAGGGGAAAACAAGATGGACGCCAACTACAACTAATACAAGACAAAAACTAACTAAAGCCTGACCCCCCCACCCCCCCGACTTGGCAGCACATGGTTTGGTCTGATGAGCTGGCTTTCAGATTCAAGAGGCTCCGCCCCTCAGACACACCTTTTGCTCAACCAGGAAGTGAACCAACCCCAACAAGCACAGTAAGTCAAAGACAAAGAAACACACGAATAAGAAACACATTAATATGAGAGAAAAGAGCTTCTATAGCCCCACAGTGTGAGAATGAGTGCACTCAGTGAGAGGAACAGTGTGAGGATACAAGAAAATTAACAAGATTCACATCAGACAAACTGTGTCATGTGACTTGTTTGGGTGTGTTTGACTGCAGATGAAATGAATCTGTGAGTGTGGTGAGTGTGCATGGCTGTTAGCATGTGTGACTGTTAGTATGTGTGACTGTTGGCAAGGCTGTTAGCATGTGTGGCTGTTAGCATGGCTGTTAGCATGGCTGTTAGCATGTCCAACCATGTACAGAAAAGTACCAAAAATGGTAAAACTACTGGCGTTAAAATGTTTGAAGAGACATTCATCCCTAAATCAACGTTTTTCCTCTCATCTGTTTATCATCAGGATGAAAAAGAAGAAGAATCCATGCAAATCCAACAGGGTCCTGGCACCATTCGATGCTCAGGCCCTAATTAAGGACAAAAGTTCTCCACAATCAAGAAAATGAATACAACAAAATGCAAGTGACACACACCTCATATCATCAGGATTTCTTTAACTGAGCTATTCTGGAAGGTATGAAGGATCTCTGGGCACAGGAAGTCCAAAAAGGCGGTACCCTGGACCTTCATCTTGGTGATAACAACTGGTATTCACTTTGGAGAGGCTGTGATATATCATTGAGGATTGCTTGCTCTTTCCTCACCACTTGGGACCTACAAAGCAGTGCCACACTGTTTTGTTGTGGAGCCGCAATCTTGCTAGGCATTTTAACAATCTTATTGACTTTGTTCTTGTTAACAACAATGAGAAATACCAAGCAATCAAGCAGAAAGTTAGAATACTCTCCACAAATGAACAATAAAAGAGAACTAGTGTATCATTTGTCTGTCCGTTCCAAATTGTCGAAGCTTTTGCATGAAATATAACCGTTGTTATCCTCTCCTGTAAATGACACTTGTATTTCAGTCCCATTACATTTTTCATCAGTTCCTGTCAGCAGATATATTTATTTATAACTTAAGC